>CP092878.1:182700-208755 GCA_030710605.1 Cordylochernes scorpioides | reverse complement strand
AGACCCTGGAGGCTGTTGTTGGGTGCTGCGCTGCCTGGAGTATAGGAGCTCTATCTATGATTACTTTCTTCCTGTGGTGAATCTGTATAAGACCGATGGTCTTAATAAAGCTTTGTGTGTGTGTGATATATATTTACATATTAGGAGATCAGCAGTGGTATAAACTGACTATTTCCGACAGCCACAACGCCGATTCGAATCCCGCATTTGAATTTTATATATATATTTTTTTAATAAAACATGTCTCCAATAGTCTCAAATTCTTGCAAATGGCGACTGATATTACTATAAGTGTTCACCACATGTCTACACACACAAAGCCTTTATTAAGACATTAGTCTTATACAGATTCTCCGTACAAGGTGCAATAACAGGAAAAGAGCAGCACAGGAAACCAGTAGTTCCGCAACTATATACAATTATTAGTAACTAGCGGATGTACCCGGCTTCGCCCGTGTTTTACCCGATTAAAGGTTTGTCTAACGAATCTCTCGATAAAGTGAACATTTTTTCCCGGTCCCTTGAAAAATACTCGATAAGTTGAATAAAATCAATATTAATCGGTACCCGAGTAAAGGTCTGTCTAACGAACATTTGTTAAAACAATTCTCTATAAACTTATAAAAAGAAATAGATATATTTTGATAATTTGAAACTGATAAAGTGATCATTTTTTCCCGGTCCCTGTGTGCCGTGTCATTCTGAATTTTGTCTTATTAGTAATAAGGAAAAGTAAGATTTAATATGAAAGGTCGACGCCATCGCCTCAAGTCTTCAATTCCATAAGCGCGGAGCAGAAATAGGGACTAAGTTATTTAGTTCGCCATAAATATACCACATGTCTACACATGTGAAAATCAGTTCGACATTTGCACTTATAAATGTGTCAGAAACCCGTTTGGTTACTTCCACTCGCTGGTGGGGTTGGACTTTTGAAAGAATCGAGGTCCCCATTGGAGCATTTTTTTATTTATTAGAAAAAAGTGTCCAATGCGCGGGATTCGATCCTGGGTAGTAAGAAATGAAATTAAACTGGAATCAGGTTTTAATTGCACGATCAAGAGAGAAAGACGCCTTTTTATCTTCTGATAAGTTTTATCTGAAATGTAAACAAAGTGACGTATTCGTCTGCTTCATGTACGCCATTAACGAAGTTAGTGGGAAAACGTTATAGGTAAGTTTTAAATATGACTGAAATAATGTAATATATATTTTTCTCCCAATATATAATAAGTATTTAAAATATATATATAATAATGTGTATGATGCACTAGCGCGCCATCTGTTATCAAAATTCGAAACTATTTTAAAGGCGTAAGATTCTTTTTGAAATTAAACAAAATAATAAAAGACACAATTTGATATTTGCGGAAGAGCGATTGCTCGAAGCATATTATATATTTATAAATATATGTAATTCTACTGTTCTCAAAGCTTATGTCCATAGTTCTTCTAAAATACCCATTCCAAGAGTCTACCAACAGTATCACTATAAAAGGAAGTTCCAAAAATGCAATATAACAGCAGATTGGTAGATTAAACTGGCGAAACCGCTGGGAGGGTTCACCACTGATGAGCCAGGGCCCTCCGTTTAATTTTTCCATTGCAGTAAGGGCAGTAGAAATTGTTTGATTTGAAAAAGAATCTTACGCCTTGAAAATAGTTTCGAATTTTAATAATGTATATAAAAAAATTGTATTTATTATTAAGTTGTTAACGTGATAATCCTGTTGAAGGACTGACAAGTACGAAAATTTGAAAATAAAAAGTTACACAAGAAACTTAACCCTGGAAGCTTCATTTATTTTATAATAAGGTAAGTTTTAAATATATTTTTCATCTATTTTTATAAATATTTTTTTGAAAATTTCGAATTGATTCCAAGTTTACTAATGTCTTATATATAAACACTCCCTTTATATTCTTTATGTAAAGACTTTTAACGTTGAAACTAATTTTTTTTTTTTAAATATCAAGTCAATAGTTTAGTGAGAATAGATAAAGATATAATTAATATCCACTCATGGACAAAACTTAAGGAAGTTGTACCTTTTAGCATGTATATCAGGATTCAGACAATAACTCTGAAAGATATTACAGTGACCTTTATTGAAGACACACGAGATAACCAAGTGTAAACAGCCTCTGTCTCCTTCCAGAAAAAAAAAAACAGACGACCGGCGGAATCAAAGACTACCACTTCCTTAAGTTTTGTCCATGAGTGTATATTAGAATATAATGAAAATTACCACTCTGTTCTTTTATTATTATTATTATTATTACTATTATTCTCAAACCCAACAAAATAACATATAAGCTGAGGGAGAATGGTTTTCATGTTCCAAAAAAAAAGACTCCTTTTAAAGCTACTGTAAGTGCACCACATGTGTGGAAATCATTCCGACTTTTAAACTTCCAAGGGTGTCAGAGCCCCGTTTGGTTACTTACACTCACTAGTAGGAGTTGTACTTTTGCAAGAATTAGAGGTCATTAAAAACATTTTTTTTTTTATATATATATAAAAAGTATCCAATGAAGAAGAAGACAAGATTGTTCACACTAGGTTATCTCGTGTGTCTTCAATAAAGATCACTGTAATATCTTTCAGAGTTATTGTCTCAATCCTGATATACATTCTGAAAGGTACAACTTCCTTAAGTCTATGAGTAGATATTTGGCTCCTTTCTCCTCTTTTGTGGGCAATTTCTTCCCCCCAAAGGACAAGAGACCGTCCTTCTTCAATATAAGAATGAAGTCGAAAGCTTATCCAGGCTTTCATTTACTCTCCTATTATGTTAGGCTCCCCATTATGGGATGTTATCTACCGGAGTTGTACTCATAATGGGAGGTACAAATAGGGGGTTTCTCTCCATTCATTGGGGTCGACCCCAGCTGGTGTTTCCCTGAACCCTCCTTCTCCGGTACTCCTGGGTTGATGTAAGGTTACTTGGAGGAAATACAAGGTTGTCCCAAAAGTTCATAAACACTTGCAAAACACCTACAATACACCTATCCCCCAATTTACACGGTAGATACGTTCCTAAGAAAAACGTGTAAATCGGGGGATAGGTGTACACAGAAATAAAAATAAAATGCATTGACAGGTTAAAATATGTAGTCAGCACATAAGCTCGGGATTCCTCGTGAGATGTGTACACAGCGCATGTGTTCAATCACAGTAGCATTTAGTATAGTGCGATTAAAAAAAAAAACTTATTTGGAAAACCGTGTAAAAGCGAAAACGTGTAAAACAAGTACCGTGTAAATCGGGGGATAGGTGTACCAATATTATTCGCCTTTTTTTATGTATAATATCTTTGTATTATGTATTATTTTGAAAATAGATCAATACATAAATAAATATTTAATTTAAAAAAGCACATATTTGATCAAAATATAATTTATTTTACCAATATTTCAGTTGGCTTTTATGTTGACAATATTTTTTGTCTCTGGGAAAAAAAAAAGATTTTCTGGCCGAAGTGTCTTTAATTTGGAGAACATAAATTGAATGTTGATTACCTGGACAAGTTTTTTTTTTTTTTTTTGCTTATCCCTAGTACACATGGTACAGGCCATGATAATCATGGTGGGTAGATGTAGGCGATTGCTTTTACTGTAAGTACACCACATATCTACACATGTGAAAGCAGTTCGACTTTGCACTTACAAATGTGCCAGATCCCCGTTTGGTTACTTGCACTCGCTGGTGGGGTTGGACTTTTGCAAGAATCGGGGGGCCATTGGAGCATTTTTAAATATATATATTTTTTAAACAGAAAAAGTGTCCAATGCGGGAATCAAACCCGGGTCGTAGTGGTCGAAAACCAAACGGTTTAACCAGCCTTCCACCGACCCCCTGGAGCAGTAAATTATCAAAAGAACAAAATGGTGAGACGAAGAGTTTGATTGGACAAACTGTGATCAAAGAAAATGTCGGTAACTAGGGCCAAACTGCCCCTATGACACCAACACTGTCTAACCACTCGTAGGTCTGGCAGTGAAACTGTCCACAGTTGGCCACAACAATTCTCTAATCACATCATATTGTGGCGAGGAAATACACCTATCCCCCGATTTACACGGTAGATACGTTCCTGAGAAAAACGTGTAAATCGAGGGATAAGTGTATATTAAACTGTCAAATCTGAATAGGTGTTCGTCCCCTCATGAATCAGAGCCTCCCAATATTCTTTTCAACATAGGTAGTATAGAGTAGAATATCGCATTTTAGTATAGTACGATAAAAACAAAAAAAAAACTTATTTGGAAAACCGTGTAAAAGCGAAAACGTGTAAAACAAGTACCGTGTAAATCGGGGGATAGGTGTAATTTATATTTTACTATTTAATTTAATTATTCAATGAAAATATTTAAAACAGATTTATTATTTTATATTTGTAAATCATCATTTAGTTACCTAGTTTGCTCGATATTCTCTAGCTGTAGATAGTGGGGTTGATATTTGTCGACTGGTGACGTCATCAATAAATACGCTTACATCTTCAGATATTCCAAGACTTGATTTCTATGCTATAATATTAGTGAAACCATACATCATCTGTCCAGTTCCGAGCTGCTTCTCTAGGATTGGTTGGCTGATTTGTTATAGAATAACTCTGAAAGATATTACAGTAACCTTTATTGAAGATATACGAGATAACCAAGTGTGAACAACCTCTGTGAAAAAATAGTACAAAAAACTCTTGGATTCACCCGACCTCGAAATTAACCCAATCCTACAGTCTCCCCCAAAACATAGACTAAAATCAAGGAATCCGATATGGTCCAGAGGAAACCAACTTCTCTCCCAAAATTTTAATATCTCAGAAGCATGGACAAATTCCTGGATCAGCTCCGATATCCCAAACAAGAACCTCGTCACAAGCCCAAGTGTCAAGATCCCAGGTTTTTCCCTCCCTCGACGAGAATGGGTGCTGCTAAACCGCTTTAGGACAGGACAGGGAAGGTGTGCAGAGCTGATGAAGTTATGGGGCTACACCAAAGATCCAAATTGTGCCTGCAACGTCCCACAATCAATGTCCCATATACTAGATGACTGTCCGCTGTACAAATTCAATGGAGGAATCTCCAATCTCCACTCTGTCACCCCGGAAGCCCTGAACTGGCTGAAGGCCTTGCCTCTCAGACTTTAATGACCGAGATGTCCTCACTTCTTTTTTCTAGATTTGATTCATTTTGTCTCCTCTTTAATTGTAAAGACGTTGCTGTATCACCTCATAAGCATAAATAAATAAATACTGGGATAAGGTGCATAAATTATTAAAAAAGGCACTATTTTTTCACATTGTGTCGCGGTCTCACGCAATTCTGGCCTTAACTACCCGTTTCATGATTTTTCAGGATGCCTGAATGACCAATTTTTTAGTCGTTGAGGTACAGCTTGCACCACGCTGATGAGGGCCAACAACCCGAAACGCGTCCGTGGTTAGCTTTTCTTGATTAATCAAGAATGGGTATTTGGCCAATTCTGGAATAATAAAAAAATCAACGAGAATAGTTGATATTTATTCCGATAGATGGCGCAAACCATCATCAACTTTAAATTGCACGATAAGGAGATGCCTTTTTTTTTCACAAAATTACCTCTGTCTCTTTCAAAAAAAAAAAAAAGACGACTGGCGACATCAAAGACTTTCCACTCCCTTAAGTTATTTCCATGACTCAACAGCCAACTGTACCGGAACCAAGAACACGATGTGGGATCCAACAAGGACTTTCCATTCTAGAACAGTTCGTTCATTCTTGGCATGGAGCTAGTCGAGCGTCTGGATTGGAGGTAGCTTCTTTCTACTTACTCTTTATAAAATCCCCATGTTGCTATGAAAATGAGTATTTGTTTATAAACAAACTCATTTTTTTATACTTATTACTTTTTTAAAATTTTATATTACTTTTTTATATATACTTATAACTTTTTAATTAAATAAATCGGAGTTCTATATATTTGGTCAATTCTGGAATAATTAAAAAAACAACGATTAATTGATATTTATTCCGATAAATGGCGCAAGCCATCAGCGACTTTTAGTTGCATAATCGTTCTCTTTTTATAATTTTCGTTTTTTTTTTTCAATTCTATACATGCGTTTAACTTATTTGGGAATCTCGAATATCCACTCATGGACAAAACTTAAGGAAGTTTTACCTTTCAGCTTGTATATCGGGACAATAACTCTGAAAGATATTACAGTGATCTTTATTGAAGATACACGAGATAACCAGAGTGTGAACAAAATTACCTCTTTCTCTTAAAAAAAAAAAAAAAGACGACTGGAGACATCAAAGACTTTTTCTTCCATAAGTTATTTCCACGAGTGTAATAACACACGTAGCTTCAATACTTTACATAATTTAAATGGCAGCCGACGTTGTGATATCTTCCGAAACGTTGGTAAAAATATAAGATTTTCTTCTGGCTGAGGTTTCGATTAAATGAATGAGTGATGAGTGCCGGCAAGGCAACCTTTAATTTATTGCGTCCAATATGCAAATATAGTTTTAAAATAAGGATTACACCTATCCCCCGATTTACACGGTAGATACGTTCCTGAGAAAAACGTGTAAATCGGGGGATAGGTGTACACAGAAATAAAATGCATTGACAGGTTAAAATATGTAGTCAGCACATATAAGCTCGGGATTCCTCGTGAGATGTGTACACAGCGCATGTGTTCAATCACAGTAGCATTTAGTATAGTGCGATTAAAAAAAAAAAACTTATTTGGAAAACCGTGTAAAAGCGAAAACGTGTAAAACAAGTACCGTGTAAATCGGGGGATAGGCGTATTTTATTATATGATTGATTTTAAAATAAATCAATTTGAACACACAAATATGAAGTTTGTGGACGAGTAGGTAACACCCTCGATTCCCGACAGTCATGAACCGGGATTGAATCCCGCGTTAACATTCTGTTTAATACGTAAATAACCTTCACATGTTATTCATTGTTGCAAATATCATGAACTAGGTTGCTCTTGTTGAGCGGTACCTAATAAAGTGGTTTTGGAACCGAATTTTGGAAATCAAATTTCTACTGCCCTTACTACAATGATAAAATAATGGGAGGGCCTGGCTCATCAGTAGTGAACCCTCCCAGCGGTTTCGCCAGTTTAATGGTAGATTAAACCACAGCATACCGTTGTAATATTGTATTTTGTTTTTCCCTTTTATTATTACAGTAAAGGCAGAGAGAGAAAATAGAGGTAACTCCTGGAGCGTAAATCGCTAACTACCCGGGCTGTAAAAACAGTAAAAAAGTTGCATATTTCAAAAAGAACGTGTCAAAAATAGTTTCAATTTCATATAACAGATGGCGGGCTAATGCAATATGTAAATAAATAAATTTTGTTTGGAACTTTTTTCCCCGGGTGAATTTTTTTCTCTTAAATATCTTCAATGAATTTCTATTAAAAATAGACACTTCGTCCAGTTAGAGTTTTTTTTATTTTCTCAATGTTTCGACAAATATCTCTCTCTCTCTCTCTCTCTTTTGTTAAAATTTTACACAAATATCATTAATCATCTAGAGATTAATTTGGAGAAACCGCTGAGAGAGTTCACTACTGATGAGCCAAGCCCTCTCATTCAATAACTCATATCATTGCAGTAAGGTCTGTAGAAATAATATTTGATGATATTTAAAAAAAGAAACGCATTGCCAGTAAATTTATTTCGACAAAAATCTTTTGTCTTCGTCAGGAGAAGTAAATGAAAATAACAATTTTTAACGCCTTGCCAAATGCTTTATTTTCATTTATTTCTCCTGACGAAGACAAAAGATATTTGTCGAAACGTTGAGAAAATAAAAAAACTCTAACTGGCCGAAGTGTCTATTTTTTATATAAATATGAATGCTGGCCAGGCAGCCTCTATCTTGACGATCTTCAATGAACTCAGCTTTTTCGCGCAAGTCCAACGACACCGGTGAGTACAAGTAACCAAAAAGGACTCTGTCACCTTGTAAGTGTAAAGTTAAACCGCTCCTATATGTATGTAGACATGTGGTAGTGTACTTACAGTATACGTAGTCATTAAAGCCGTATGATTAGAAGAGGTGTTTGGTTTTTTTCAAATTAGCTTCTTTAAATGTTTCCATTTTTCGTCCATAGATGGCGTTGAATGTTGTGCAGACGATGGTATGCATCCTGTTCATCTCTCCTGGAAGCGGGAGTGACGGCAACTCCACGACCATCTCTCGAATCTACCAGCATCTCCACACCCACGCAGCCTGCCGTACAGTCTCCCACAAGATTTCAATCCAGGAATTCCTTAAGGAAGCATCATGGTGTGACGTCATAATTGCTCTACATGCTTGGCACTCCTCCGATCTTCTGCTTACATCCCACCGTCGGCCATACATTCTCATTTTTGGAGGTACCGATCTTAATCATTATTCCAATACCAAACTTCATCTGGACCGAATGACTCAAGTGGTGAAAAATTCAAAATATCTGGTAGCTTTCTCCCCTACAATGTCTTCCATAGCTCAACAACTCTGGCCAGACATCCCTGATTCAAGAATCATTATCATTCCACAAGCTATAATCACTAAACCGAATCCTATTTGCATATTCCAGAACAATCTCGATACCAGTAAAGTTATCTTACTCCTTGCTGGTATTAGGAAAGTTAAAGATCCACTTTTTCTGGTCGAAGCTTTCTCCAAATGGCATCATAACAACCCAGAATACAAATTTGTCATTATGGGACCATGTAAGGATCAAGAATTCTGTAAAAAAGTTGAAAAAACGATTCAAAATCTACCGGGAATTGTCAGCAATGGTACAGTACCTATTGAAGATGCTCATGGACTTGTTCAAAAAAGCTTCGTAATCGTAAATTCTTCGTTAAATGAAGGAATGTCGGCGGCCATATTGGAATCGATGGACCTGGAGACTCCAGTGATTGCACGAGATATTCCTGGAAATCAGGACCTCATCAAACATAAAGAAAACGGACTTCTGTATAAGACTCCCCAGGAATTCATAGAATGTCTGGAACTCTTAAAAAACGACCCCATATTCTACGAAAACGTAGTAAAAAAAGCCAAATTGTTTGTTGAACGAAACCATTCGTGTAAAGTGGAAAAAACGGCGTATACTCATTTAATTAGGACAATGATTTCTGAACAATAAAAATTTACTATGCAAATATATCTTTTTTTTTTTTTTTTCAATAATTTGCGTTGCTCCTGTAGAAGGGCCACCATACCCGAAAGCTTGAGCTTTATTAAACGTTTTAAAGAAAGAAACGCAACCTCGGAGGCTTTATTATTTTGTCCTAATAATTACATGTATCAATATAGATGGAAATTTTGCCGGGAGGATATGGATCTAAAGAGACAAAGGTCGCCTCTCCCGTCAAAATAGACGTCAAAACTAGACGCCATCTATTGACCGTCGCCGCAACTAGCGGCCTCGGGTCGGTGACAAAGCCACAACACCAGCTTTGGCAAACTGAAAAGCGTCCGCCTAGAGACCATGGTTTCGGGCTAATGGCCCTCGTCAGTCTAGGGCGGACTTTGCCAGCTAAACACCTCTTTGGCAGATTGTCAAGATTCCATTAGATCCCGTGTGGATCTCATGGAATAAAGTCCGCCCTAGACTGACGAGGGCCATTAACCCGAAACCATGGTCTCTAGGTGGACGCTTTTCAGTTTGCCAAAGCTGGTGTTGTGGCTTTGTCACCGACCCGAGGCCGCTAGTTGCGGCGACGGTCAATAGATGTCGTCTAGTTTTGACGTCTATTTTGACGGGAGAGGCGACCTTTGTCTCTTTAGATGTATCAATATATTCGGGTGAAAATATTAGGCGCTTCTAAGAAAAAGATAATTTTTTAAAAATCTCGAGCTTTCGGCGTTGAAACCCCTTCTTCAGGAGAAAGCACAATACATCGTGTACACAACGTGTAACACAATGTAGCGTGATTTATCCTATAGAAGAGCTTTTGTGTCTGAAATCTAGAGATTTTTGAATTAAAAATCTTTTTTTTTAAATAATTTTTTCGTTGTTTGAAATTGACATTTTATATAAAGATGTATTTTAGGTTGAGAAAAAAAAAGGTGTACAAATTATCTAAAAAAAAATACAGCAAAATTTTTATAATAACTTTGGTCAACTTTTTAAGAAAGGGGTTTGTGAAAAGTTGAATACAGTTATTTTTTATATAAAATAAAATGAGTTAAAAGCGCGAATGTTTCTTCTATACATAAAACTAACTTCTACTGTCCTTACTGCGATGAAAAAATATATTGGGAGGGCTTGGCTCATCAGTGGTGAACCCTCCCAGCGGTTTCGCCAATTTAATCCACCAGACCGCTTCTCAGAGCTCTAATACTGTATTGGATCATTCTGCTTTTATATGCTACACTGAAGGATGGAATCTTAGAAATGGTTTTCAAGTAAACTATGGACATAAGCTTATAGGACAGTTATTTTTAAAAGGAAAGTTAATGTTTTAATTTCGTATTTGCATACACATATTGTGTGAGAGAGAATAAATATGGGGGAAAACCCGCTATCAGCCTGATTCAACATGGCACATTTCATTTTCATAATATAATAACGCCGGGCTATGCACATTTTTACTTATTTTAGTATAAAAACTGTATATCTCCTCAATTAAGATTCTCCAAGATGATCAACCTATAATAATAGTAAACATAGTTCCAAATATCGACTACAGATGGCGTTATGATTATATTGATTAGGAATTTTAGCAATTTTCTAAAAGTTTTTAAAGGTATTTTTATAAAGAAGGGGGATATATGTAAATTGGATATGAATAAGTTAGCATAAAGCGGGATTTGGTTTAGAAACAAAGTATTATATGCAAATTTGAATTAAATAAAACCAAGCGATCGAAGAGAAGACGATTTATTTAGTAAATATAAGAAAAATGAAACAAAAAAAAAAAAACTTCAAATGAGACAAGTTTTGTGATAGGGCAACTTGTCCGATTGTCCTGAAGACTGTCTGTTGTATCGCTGGGAGTTGACACCGCTGGTCACCATGAGGAAGAGGATACAGAGGAGCGCGCTGGACAGGATGAGTTTGGCGATCATCACACTGACGAAATGATGATTGAAATGATGATAACCCCATCGTTTGACCTCCACTAGATGGATAAAAGTCAGGTTATCGAGACGAGGTAGGACTGCGCAGTTAGTAGGACGTTGGTGGTTAGCAGCTGTGAGATTGTCGACAGAATGTTCAAGAGATCTCGGAAATTTCTTACTTCTTGAGAAAGAATTCCGGTACGGTTTATTGGAACGTGAGGAATCCAAAACAAGACTGGTTATATTGATAACGACTGATGCATTTCCTCGAAATACTGGAAGGGAATCTGAATTTTCGTTAGGCATCATAGGTTCAAAGGCTTGTTGGTCAATATCAGAAATTCCCAATGGTTTGTGGAAGAGGGTGGATTCGCCAGGAAGGACTAGATTGGGCGAGAGATCGGCAGGTTGGAGAGTGTCCGCTGTATCGTTGGACATCTTACCTCTCAGGATTTTCAGCAGATACTTTCCTGGAGACAGTGTAATCCGAGGAGCCGTGACATCAGCTCCACCGTGGATCAGCCCAACTAACAACAGCAATGTCACGGAGATCCACATCTCACTGGTTGAGTCTATGGCCCTTAGCCCTCAACAAAGACCCTAGGGAGACTTGGTTGCTCCGCCAACCCATGGAACGAACTGATTCGGGTCAAAATCCCGACAGTCGCATTTGCAGTCGCTAACTACCCACCATGATTATCATGGCCTGTATCACGTGTACTAGGGATAATTTAAAAAAAAAAATCCCGACGCACCATAATGCCGACTGCGTCAAAATTCCGAAAGCCAAAAATCTCAACACACCAAAACTCCGACAGTATCAAAAACGCGACAGCCCAAAAATCCCGATAGGCCAAAATTCTGACAAATAAGAGAGAAAAAAATAATGTCGCCTGTGTCATCTATTATTATTTATTTTTTTATGGAGACAGGCAATTTCGTTTACACTTGGTTATCTCGTGTGTTTTCAATAAAGGTCACTGTAATATCTTTCAGAATTATTATCCCGATATATATGGTAAAGTTAAAACTTCCTACGAGAGTAAATGCAATATAGTTCTTTTTATTAAAATGAATTTTCTAAGTTTGAAGAGTTTTAAAATTTTATACAACTTTTAAAAAACCCAATAATATTTTATTTTATTCACTTGACTGTTTTTGAGTTTAAAATCTTTGTCACAGCCTTACACTATACCTAATGTGGAAAGTTAAAAAGCTTACGGAAGTTTTTAGTCTAAAGCACGTACTATGCAATATTTAAAAAAATATATATATTATCCCTATAGTAAACATAACTAAAAAGACAAAGGTCACCTTTCCTGTCAAAATAGACGTCAAATAGATGGCGTCTGACTTTGACATCTATTTTGACGGGAGAGGTTACCTATGTCTTTTTAGATCAATATTCTCCTGGCAAAATTTCCATCTATATAGTAAACCTGGTACAGGCCATGAAATTTCAAGAGGATGTGTAGTTAGCGATTGCTTTTATTACAATTGCATGCGTGGGTCGGTGGAAGGCTGGTTAAACCGTTTGGTTTTCGACCACTACGACCCCAGTTCGATTCCCGCATTGGACACTTTTTCTGTTTAAAAAAAAAAATGCTCCAATGGCCCCTGATTCTTGCAAAAGTCCAACCCCACCAGCGAGTGCAAGTAACCAAACGGGGCTCTGGCACATTTGTAAGTGCAAAGTCTGACTGCTTTTATTGTAAGCGCACCACATGTCTACTAGGGATAAGCAAAAAAAAAAAAATAATAATAAATGCATGCGATGTCTAAACATATAGAAAAAAAAAGTTACACTTCCAAGTGTGCCAGAGCCCAATTTGGTTATTTGCACTCACTGATGGGGTTGGACTATTGCAAAAATTGAGGGACGTATTCAAAAAGTAATTTTCTTCTTCAGAAAAATGATACAATTTGGATTATAGATTAGAAACACAAGGTATTAAGACCAAATCCAAATAAATAAATAGTGTGTGACATTTCGGTAACAGCATTGTTACCATCATCATAGATTCAGTACTTTTGTCTGAAGATGGTAACAACGATGTTACCGAAACATCACACACTATTTATTTGAATTTGGTCTTATTACCTTGTGGAATTCTAGCTTAAATACACTCATTGACAAAATTTAAAGAATTTGTATCTTTTAGCATGTATATATCGGGACAATAACTCTGAAATATATTACAGTGACCTTTATTGAAGACAACACGAGATAACCAAGTGTCTGAACAAAATTGCCTCTGCCTCTTTCAAAGACTTTCCACTTCCTTAAGTTTTGTCTATGAGTGTTTAAGGCACAATTTGGATTAAAGATTAGAAACACAAGGTCTTATTAAAGACCAAATCCAAATAAATAAATAGTGTGTGATGTTTCAGTAACAGCATTGTTACCATCATAAGACAAAAGTCTGAATTTAATAACATGCTGTTATACAATATGACCTAATCTAAATAAATTAATAGTGTGCGACGTTTCAGCAACAGCATTGTTGTTACCATCATCAGACAAAATAAATGAGTCATTTATTCTTTTGTCTGATGATGGTAACAATGCTGTTGTCGAAACATCACACACTATTAATTTATTTGGATTAGGTCTTATTTTTGTGCAGAGTATTAGGCTCATAGATTGTTGAGCTCTGGAAACCAAAAGGAATAATACTCTGCTAGTGATCTCTTTTGACTTGTATATAAAAGGATATAGAATATAATAGGTAATAAACTAATGCTTAGTTAATTATGCCTCGTCTTGGATAACAACACAATTTTCTTGTATCTATAATCCAAATTGTGCTTTATCAAACATGCTGTTATATATTTCCTTATTCAGTAATAAAAGAAAATAAGACCTAATCCAAATAATTTATTAGTGTGTGACGTTTCGGCAACAACATTGTCACCATCATCAGACAAAAGAATAAATTTTACTAGTTTTATTCTTTTGTCTGATGATGGTGACAATGTTGTTGCTGAAACGTCACACACTAATAAATTATTTGGATTAGGTCTTATTTTCTTGTATCTATAATCCAAATTGTGCTTTATCATTCCTTATTCAGTAGTATATTCTGTTACTAAATCTTCACACATTTGGTGTTATTACCTTGGATTTCATACTAATTGAAGCTTCTTACACTCAAATCTAGAGTTGTATGAATGGTGAGGAGAAAAAAATAATAATATTTTTCCAATTTGTCCATTTTCCCAACAAAGCATTCCAATTTGTTTAGTAGATGAACTACCACAAACAAACAACAACATCAAGGGGTCAGTGGAAGGAGGGTCTAAACCGTTGGTTTTCGACCGCTACGACCCGGGTTCGATTCCCCGCAATAGGCAACAAACAACAACATAGGACACACAGGTTAATGGAAGAAAATTTCCAACATTTATTATTATCACCCACAAATAAAACATCACAACTTGCAGATAAAAAGTTGAAGAATGGGGGGGAAAAAAATCATCTATATTTATTCATTAGGATATCTGGAGAAAAAAACCCACAAAACATCGATAGACAACAATATATTTACTCAAAATATATTTTAAAATTGCCTAAATATGTATATATTTATTTAATTTATCATCTCCACCCACCAATAAAAAGAGAGAGAAAAAAAAAAAAAAGAAAATCAACTTTATAAACAATCTTACTACTTACCAATGCATCATAAAATATCTAAAGAACAAATTCAAATAATCAATTTAAAAAATCACAACACTTATCGATTTGCATATAAATTTGAAACAAAAAAAAAATTTGGCACAATATGTAGAGATCTTATTTATATATATAAATATATCTGTTTGATAACTGTACTTTTAACATTTATATATATATATATATATATATAGGTGTATAGAAATATTTTTTAAATTTAAAATGCAATATCTGTGTGTCTTTTTTAGAATTTTCTATTAAAAAAAAAAAAAAAAAAATTAAAATATATTTTCCTTTTTCTTAACATGCAGAGGTACAACTAAACTTGTTCCTAATATAATAATAAAAGAAAAACTTCCATTATACATTTTAAATGCATATATATTTATAAAATAAAATCTTCCAAGACTGTTTTTTATACAAGCTCTGATCATTGAAAATAATTTTTAACTGGTTCAGGGATTGTTTCCAATTTTTGAAAATTTACATTCAAGAATTAACTCTGGAATTAAGAAAAAATACTTTTAAACTTTAATAATAATAATTTTAAAAAAAATTTAAGTTGTTAGAATTTTGACACAATCATAAATATATATATATATATATTGAATTCACAAACATACACATATATAAATACTACATATTTCTTTATATCCCTTTTTAACTAAAAAAAAAGAAGAAGAAAAAAAAAAAATCGTTAAATTTGACCAAAAATAATTTAAAAAAAATTTATTTCATAGATTAAAAAAAAACTTCCACAAGATATTTTTACCCTACCTACTATTTAAAATAAGAAGGAAAAAAAAAAGCCAATTAATAAAAAGAGAGAATTAACAAAGTTAAAAAAAAAAAAGTAGAAATAAAAGATGATTAGAAAAAAAAAACATTTTTTTTTTAATAAAATTTTTTGTTGATGGGGCCAAGTTTTGAATTCCTCAGGATAGCTGGGGGTATTCCTCATCTAGCAGGACATGGTTGTTACAGATGGGGCAAGTGCTCTTCCGAGCGAGCCACCGGCTGATGCAGGTGTGATGGTAGTTGTGGCCGCACTCCAGCCGATGGTTCTGGGAGCAGATCCTCTCATGGCAGATGATACATTTCTCCAGGGCCTGCCCGGAGTACACTTGATGCTTGGGTGGCACCGGTGCCCACGGTTTTGTGGATGTTTCCGTTGAATTCTGCTTGGCAGCTCCGTTGCAGCTCTGTGAAGTTTGTTCAGGAGAGCTGTTACCATTCTGCAAGTTCTTGCTCCTTCTTTTTTCTAATTCCTTAAAGATGAGCTTGGAAATGCCTTTAAGGAGTTGGTTGAGCTTCATCCCGGTGAACTTGTTGTTCTGAGTCTCCCTGTACTTGTTGATGAAGTGGAAGAGGTCCTTGCGAGTCATGGTGGGAAAATGTCTCTCCAGTAGGCAGAGCAAGGCCTGGTGGCTCTTCATTGCGGCGTTGCTCGCGGCTCTTTCCAGGGCCTTTCCCCCTCCTGGGTTCAAGGGCAGCTCCAGGCTCTTCTTCTTGCTGTTGTTGGGTGGACCTTCCCCATTGCCGCACTCTCCAGTTCTGTTGTAGAATGTCTGGCTGCTACAGGATCTTGGAGCATCCCCTCCGCTCTCTGTATGGTTCTCTGCGGGCTGCCACCACTCATCTCCCCTCCCAGCTGATATCTGCGAGGATGTCTGAGGGGTCATATCTTCAAGGGAAGCCCATCTTTTTAAACTGGATTGCTCTTTCTTTTTGGTGTCTTTATTCTGGAGGGCTGCTGGCTGTTTGGCGGGATTATTCTTGGGATCGGGGCTTTTCTTGGTTGAGCCGACAGCCTGTACGGGTACGGTTCTCTCCGCAGTGATCTGGGCAGACGGAGAGCCCTCAGGCTGGGTGTGGCTCGGTTCCTCTTCCAGCAGGTTTTTCTCGAGTAAAAACGCTGGGAAGGGGGGAAGGATGAGCAGCTCCGGGATCTCAGGCTTCTCAAAGTTTCTCACCTTCTTCTCCTGTTCTTTCAGGCTGGTGATGTAGGCAGTGTGGAGGCTGATGACATGTCGCTGGTAGGAGGTGAGCTCGTCGATGTGCCGGTGGTCCAGAGTTGGGTCCGTCTCCATGCGCCTCCTGAGGTTGCTGAAGCACTTGTTGATCTTGTCGACAACCTCCATCACCAGTTGGCACACCTCCTTCTTCCTCTGGGTGAGCACCAGGGTTTCAGCGTACTGCGCCCGGCCGCGGAGTCTCTCCAGCTCCTGCTCCATGGATGCCCAGCTCCTGAGGGTGGTGACTTCTGCCAGCTTCTCCTGGGCCGCCTGCAGCTCGTGAAGGAGGCTGGCCTGCTCCTGCTGCCACTCTGCGGACTTGGCCTTGTAGAGCTGGTGGGAGGCATCCAGGCTCTCCCTGACCTCCCTCAGCTCCCCGTGGGCCAGCTCGTAGAGCCGGGCGGCCTGCCTCAGCTTCACCTCCAGCAGGCACTTCTCCCTCCGCAGGTCGCACACCTCGCTCTGCAGCTTCTCCCGCCTGGCCTTCTCCTCGTACCCAATGGCCGCCATGTAATACGAGGGCAGGAAATCCCGCAGCTCCCTCCAGAAGTGCTCCAGGGCGTTCTTCCGGGGGCCCAGCTCCAGGATAACAGTCTCGATGAGGTTCCTGGACAGCTGTCGGATGGATTCATCCACTTGGCCGTCTTCCAGGGGTTCAACTTGCTCCTCTTCATCCATGCAGCTCCACTTGATCTTCTCCAAGAGATCCCCCAGCCTCTGGTGGGCTGTGAAGAACTCACTGAGGGAGTAGTCCACCGGCAGAGGCTCAGAGAGGCTGGCGTTGCTGAGGCAGTCATCGTAATCTTCCTCAGAGCTGATCCCAAACACCATCTCATCGGATTCATCAGCCTCTGAAGTGACAGGATGGATGCCGAGGGGCTGGGCAATGAGGGAAATGGAGTCAGCATCCCCTTCTTCTTCATCCTCCTCCTCTTCCTCCTCCTCCACTAGGTCGAGGGTGCTGCAGTCCAGCTTGAAGCTCCGGTCCTGGGCCACAAACTCAGACACCCCCCCCACCTGCTGCAGGTAGGCCAGGCAGGATGGAGGCAGCGAGGAGAGACACTCCAGGAAGGAATGGCTGTCCAGACTCACCGGACCGTACTCCTTGATGACGTCTGTCAGGAAGTGCCTGATGGTCTCCTTGTCCCTCTCAGCATCCTCCACCTGGAAGACCACCATGTTGTCCTCCTCCAGGCCTCCCTGCTTCTCACTCTCAGCTGCCGAGCTGCTGGACGGCCCATTGCCCTCTGGCTTCCTCAGCTGCTCCACATGGCTGGGAGCCACATCCGGGAACTCCATCAGGGTTATCTCCCCACCTTTCTTCTGCTTCTTCTTTTTTTTCTTCTTCTTCTTGCAGGGGGCCTCCTCCTGAATCTCTTCCTTCTTCAGGATGAGGTACTCCTGGTCATTGACGTCGTACAGGGGGGGTGACAGGGGGTGGCTGCTGGCAAGTGGGAGGCAGGGCGGAGGGGGTATCTTGGCAGCCATCATCATTGGACTGTGAGGGCGGCTGCACCGGTGACTCTGCCCCTTTGCTTTCTGATAGGGTCTTCTTCCTCTTGGCTTTCTTCTGAGGCTCCACCTTCTTCTCCGGGCATTTGTACTTCTTCTTCTTGGTGGCTGCGGCCTTCAAGGAGTGCTCAAAGGTCTTCAGCACCTCCATCTGGCTGTTGTAGTGGGTGATGGTCAGGAATGTACCATAGCAGTCCGGGGTGAAGCAGGGGCGGCCCCAGCATGTCCTTGTCTGTTGTCCTGACCTCCGCCACGCCAGAGAGGAGGATCCTCCAACACCCGGGGTGGTAGCGCAGCAGGCAGTTCTCCGAGCACTGCGCCAGGTAAAAGCCCTTGAACTCTGGATCCTGCTCATAGATCTTGGGGTCCAGCGGACACTTGGGGTGACGGCACAGGCCCAGGGGTGGGGGGAGCCTCATCACAATCTAGGATCACTTTCTCCAGCTGTTCCTTCAGCACATTGAGATCACTCTCCTCCAGCAGGATGCTGGTGCCGGGGTAGGTGAGCCCAGGCTTCTTCACCTCCAGGGGCAGGGCTAGGGCCTCCCTCGCTTTCAGCCTGGAAACCTGGAACTTGTACTGCTTCAGGTGGACCCTGGAGATACCCAGGAGGACCATGGCTTCAAGGAGGTTGCTGTTGTTGGGTTTCTGGAGGGTCTTCAGAATGTCCATGGCCTCTGCGATGCTCCTGGAAGCTCCGACATCCAGAAGGGCCCGGCTCAGACAGTACTTCAGGAGAAAGATGTCCTGTTCAGGGAACTTGGATGTGAGGTCCAGCCCAGGGCTGTTCAGAATCCTCAAGGCCTCCTTGTACTTGTGGACTGCAGCCTCGTAGTCCTTGTTCCTCAGGGCTGTGGAGCCATACTTGCAGTAGTCCTTCAAGCTCTTCAAGGGGGAGTCAGGCTCCCGTTCCTTCGAGACGCGCCGCTGGACCTTTTTGGCAGGGGAAGGTGGCGCGGGGTATAACTGACTGCGGTGGTTGTCCAGGTTATAATGGGGAGGTGAGTAAGCCAAGTCTTCGGACTTCTGGACTCTCGGAGCTGGTGTTGCCGCTGCTGCTGGGGCCAGACTTTCCTGGGACTTTTTCCTCTGCCTCACAGCATTCCTTAGTTCCACTTGGTAGCTGTTCTTGGGCAGCGGGGACCGGATGATATGGGGGGAGTTGGGGAGGCAGGGCAGACAGGAATCATAGAACTTCATGACCTCTCCCCCCATGTCCTCTCTGGGGAGCTGGTCCAAGTTTGTGGGGGCCTCCATGGTCAGTGAGGGCTCGACCAGGTACGTGGATCTGCACAAATCACTCTTTCAGGGAGGGGGGAGTGTGTCTGACCAATGTAAACATCTCTCCAAATGGGGAACAACTCCAAACAGGAGAGTAGAGTAACAAGGAACAATTTGGATTATAAACACAAGGTAATAAGACACCAAATACAAATAAATAGTGTGTGACATTTCAGTAATAGCATTGTTACCATCTTCAGTCAAAAGTACTGAATAACATCACACACTATTTATTTGGATTTGGTCTTATTACCTTGTGTTCATTATGGATTGTTATCTTTTCCTCAGAGGAAATATTTATTTATTTCAGGTAAGGTCTAAGGCCATAAGTTCATATTCTACGCCAAGATTTAAGGCAGTAAAGGGAAGAAAGAAGAGGAAACTAAAAAACACAAAAAGAACAATGGGACCTGAAAACAAAAAAAAAAAAAAAAAGTGATAAGATTAGCTGCATCTTCATACACAGTTAGGCAATAAATCTCTCCCTTGACCAAAGTCAAAACAAACTTGTCTCTTTCTAAAAGATTATTTAAGTGACTCTGCAATGATTTGGATTAGAAATACAAGGTACTATGAACAAATCCAAATAAGTGTGAGATGTTTCAGTAACAGCATTGTTACTGTCACACACAAGTTATTTATTTGAATTTGGTCTTATTACCTTGTAAAACAACACTTAAAGTTTCACCGCATAAGTTTCTTTTCTGTGAAAAATCAATATTTATTTCAAAGAGAAATATTTACTATTTCTAACTTTTTTGGATGAAGTATGAAAGGGTGAAAATATGAAGAGTAATGGCGAACGGAAAAATAAAAGTGTCCAGGGGCGGGAATTTTTATTTTTCCGTTCGCCATTACTCTTCATATTTTCACCCTTTCATACTTCATCCAAAAAAGTTAGAAATAGTAAATATTTCTCTTTGAAATAAATATTGATTTTTCACAGAAAAGAAACTTATGCGGTGAAACTTTAAGTGTTGTTTTATAATCATACGCCGCAGTCCTTTATAACTTATTACCTTGTATTTCTAATCTATAACCACATTTGGTTTTTTTTGTCTGAAGATGATAACAACACTGTTACCAAAACGTCGCACACTAGGTATTACCTTGTATAAATAGTATAAAATAGTACACAGTGTTTTTTATTTGAAAATGTCAACAAACAAGCACCACAAACAAAACTTTATATTTTTGACTCAAATATTTGACTTACAAAGGCCTAAACACCACAAATTGATACAGTAGAACCTCCTTGAAAGGACAACTCTTTACAAAGGACAGTTTTCATCACCAAAATTACCGTTTTTTTTTTTTTTTGCTATTTAGAAACTCTCCAGTAAGTAGACATCTAAATGACAGTTTGGCTTTGAAACTAGGTAGTGTTGCCTTTTACAGAGAGTTTGTTCTACTTTAAAAGGTCAAGAATCCTTTCTTTCATCTGACATAATAAATAAAAAATACCTTAAAAAACAAGGTAATAAGACCAAATCCAAATACATAGTGTGTGACGTTTCGCTAACAGCGTTGATACCATATTCAGACAAAAACAAGTACTGAATGAGTACTTTCAGTTTACTCATTCAGTACTTTTGTCTGAAGATGGTAAACACTGTTACCGAAACGTCACACACTATTTATTTATTTGGATTTGGTCTTATTACCTTGTGTTTATTAAAATTTTATTAAAATGCACTAAAAAGGAAAAATAAATATATTAGCTTCTGCCATTGGATAATTAGATTTATATGAGAGTAAAATTAAAAGCAGTGATGGACAATCATCTTGAATTAATATGAAGCAACTGATAATAAGTTTTATTATGATGCACTAGCGCGCCATCTGTTACGAAAATTCAAAACTTTTTTTAAACGCGTAAGATTCTTTTTGAAATTAAACAATTTCTACTGCCCTTACTGCAATGGAAAAAAATTAATGGGAGGGCCTGGCTCATCAGAGGTGAACCCTCCTAGCGGTTTTGCCAGTTTAATTTAATTAAATATTCAAATAAATAAATAATTAAACTGGCGAAACCGCTGGGAGGGTTCACCACTGATGAGCCAGGACCTCCCATTAATTTTTTTCCATTGCAGTAAGGGCAGTAGAAATTGTTTAATTTCAAAAATAATCTTACGCGTCTAAAATAGTTTTGAATTTCAAAATAAGTTTTATGTTTACTAAATTTTTCACATCTTCACTCAATATAAGATTGTCCCCCGCCGTTTATTTTTACTCATTTAGATCTAATTGTTAAATGGCAGAAGAGCAGGTAGAAAATCTAGTTCAGTATAGAGTTGTTGATATTGTTGCGAGTAGTTACAACCTGCGCCAAAAGATGGCGCTCTGGCCTATTTCCAGTCTGGGACTGGAGTAGGGATGTCCTACTGCTGTGTTTCCTGGGGCTTGTGATTGTGGATTATATTGCTGTAGGATATAAATTACTGTAAATACCTGATAATGCACAATTTGGATTATAAATTATAAACACAAGGTAATAAGAACAAATCCAAATAAATAAATAGTGTGTGACGTTTCGGTAACAGCGTTTTTACCATCTTCAGACAAAAGTACTGAATGAGAAATTTTACCACAGCTTGTTTATTTCTAATTTCTCATTCAGTACTTTTGTCTGAAGATGGTAACAACGCTGTTACCGAAACGTCACACACTATTTATTTATTTGGATTTGGTCTTATTACCTCTTGTACTGTAAATACTTGTTGGTTGTTATTAAAGTTCTAGTGTAATGTGGATGAAGGTTTGCAATAAAGGTTGGCGAGTAGGCTTGTTCACAGTGACTGCTGCTGCTGTCGTTACTTCCTATCCAACAACACAGTATCTACTCTTCTGGTAAGTCTCTCGTGTCCACCCACCAGTGGTAAGGCCGAGAGATACTGCCAGAGGGAGAGGAGATCTGCCTGAGTAGTAGATCTCAGAGGGCTGTCTGCAGAGGTGTCATAAAGGAGGCAGTGTAGGTGATCCACGAAAGAAGAAGCAGTGTCGCAGAGAAGGACCAAAGAGGGGAAACATGCGACAATATATATTATTTGTGGAGGCACTTTCCTTATTTACACGTGAGGCTGCCAAACATCCACTTTGCACACCTCCCTGCCAAGTTGCATACCTCACACCTATCATATGGCTGCCCACACACAGTATTGATGTAGTCTGGTGATTTAAAAGTGAAGTATCATCCTGCCAACTAAGATAATGTGTTTAAAAAAAGATCAACATGGAAACAGTCAAATCTCTTCAATTCCCCCATGTTAGAGTCAAACCCCTCCATAAAAGGACACTCCCGCTAGCAGACACATTTATACAAAGGACAGCATTCATCAACAAAATTTCAGTTTTTTATTTATTTATTTAGCTGCTCTCTGTTAAAAGGAAACTCTCTCTAAAAGATGATTTTGGTTCTGCAACTGGATGTCCTTTAGAGAGAGAGGTTCAACTGTATTTCTTGTTGAATTAATAACTGTAGGTTGAATATTATATTAGGTTATATACACAAGGTAATAAGACCAAATCCAAATAAATAAATAGTGTGTCATTTTTATTTGGTCTTATTACCTTGTGTTTATAATCTATAATCCAAATTGTGCCTTATTATTATAGTAGGTTGAATTAAATATATATATTAAGTTTTTTTGTTGTTAGGATTAAAAAAATAATAATTTCAGCATGCGAGTTGAACTAATTGAGATGTACTTAAAGGGCAATAATCAGAAATCTATTGACCCTACTGGAGGGAAACCTTGAAGAACGAAGGAAGACCAAGGAAGGATTGGTTTGGATAATGTAACAGAATGGTGGTTGATATTAAATGATAGATTGCAATTAGAATTATAACTTATATATATGTTATGAAAAAAGGCATCTCCTTATCATGCAACTGAAAGTTGCTGATGGCTTGCACCATCTATCGGACCTTATCCCAGTACAATATCACATTTGTACTAATTTTTCACACTATATATGTCTAAAAATTGTACGCTTTCATAATGTAATTAATTGAGGCAAAAAGGAATTAATTTGTTATTTATCAGCTGAAGGGCAATACTCGATGCAATATGTAAATATACATACTTTGCTTGCACACTTTGCTACTTGCATACTTGCTACTTGCATACTTTGCTTAAATACATTCACCAAGAATTCCCCTTTAGTGCCAGCTCTTTACGCAATACATTCCAATACAATAGTATTATCATTGTAGTAGGAACAAACCTCAATACATCTACTGATCGATTGCCCAGCATTTCAAGATTATAGAATGAACTAGTTGTTTGTGAACTTAACGATTTGATTTCCGATTAAAAAAAATCATATTTAAAAGTTCAATTCACATTTTGTAAATACATTCTAAAACTTTCTACAAAATCTGGATCTCTAATGTTTTCATGCGTTGAATAATGTAAATAACTTATGTAAATAAACTTTTCTCCTTGTTTGGCGCAAGTATCCCTTGTGGGATATAGCGCTTTGGAAATAAAATAATTGTAATTGTAGTAGGAAAAAAAAATATATATATATATAAAAAAAGAAAGAAACTTGTAAAAAAAAACTCATTATTTTGAATGGGTAGATGAGTGGTATAAAATGGTAAATTTTCAACAACCACAACTCAGGTTTGAATTCCAAAAAAAAAAAAAAATCTAAATGGCTCCTGACCAGTGAGTGTGAGTAACCAAATGGAGTTACGACACAAATGTAAGTGTAAAAGTTGACCTACTTTCTATATGTGTAGATATGTAGTACATGTGTAGATATGTAGTACACTTACTGTAAATGTAGTCGTCAACTACTACCCACCATGATTATCATAGCCTATATCACATCAACCAGGGATAAAAATAAAATAGTAATCATAATTTTGAGCATCTATATAGTATCCTTCTGTAAATTTTATCTGAAAATTCAAACAACACTGTTACCAAAATGCCACCACATCCTGTCCACAGATAGATGAGAGGACTGCTGTTACATAAGTTTGCAAATCTAACGATATGCAAATAGAGTAAAATTAGGATAAAACAAGTACCACCCTGAACTTTTGCATGTGCATTCATTTGCATGTGGTCTTGCTACCTTTATGTTTCTAATCTGATAAGGCACAATTTGGATTATAGATATAAACACAAGGTAATAAGACCAAATCCAAATAAATAAATAGTGTGTGAAGTTTCTGTAACAGCATTGTTACTATCTTCAGGCAAAAGTACTGAATGATGTTGATACTGAATGATGAATTCAGTACTTTTGTCTGAAGATGGTAACAACGCTGTTACTGAAACATCACACACTATTTATTTATTTGGATTTGGTCTTATTACCTTGTTTCTAATCTATAATCTAAAAATGTTGCTTATCACTGTTACTGAAGCTCTAACCTTTAAATTACTTATCTGGTCCTAGTGATTCCTTTGAATCAAATTTGCATACCTTCTCCTTAACCACCTCTGATTGAAAGAAACCACACAGGAGATGTGGAGGTATCACATGGATGGCCCAGGTGTATTTTGATGCTCCACATCTTGTCCACAGATAGAGCTGCTGTTACATAAGTTTGCAAATCTAACGATATGCAAATAGGGTAAAATTAGGATAAACAAGTACCTCCCTGAACTTTTGTAAAATTTAAAATGATTTTTTAAAAATATATTATTCAAATTCATTAAATAAGGTAAAAGCTATCTTAGATGATGTCTCCTGTCACAAAACAGAAATACTTCCCTGTAAAGGACAACACCTAATTGCAGAGCCAAAATGTCCTTTAGGGAGAGGTGTCTTCTTACCAGAGAGTTGCTAAATTGTAAAAATGGTAATTTTGAAAATGAAAAATATCCTTTGTGGAGAAGTGTCCGCTAGCAGGATGTCCACTAAAGGGAGATTTTACTGTATTCCATACATAAATAATTTTTTAGGGAAAAAAAAGTGAAAAGAGAAAGGCATTACTTACTGATAGATATATTTTAGAAGCAACATGTTTATAAACCTCTCCTGATGCTGCAAAGTTATCTAGTCTTGACAGGAAGTTGAAACTGAAACTTTAAACAGTTTAGCTTCCTGTCATTCACTAGGAGTTTTCCTGCTTTTTTACATAACCAGTCTCTCTTGTCATGGATTGAAAACATCGTAACATATACATGGTTGTTCCAAACGATCGTAAACACTTGCAATACCAATATTATTGGCCTAAAATAAAAGAAAATAAGACTTAATCCAAATAATTTATTATTATAGGTCTTATTTTCTTTTATTATAATCTATAATCCAAATTATTCTTTTATCAATATTATTTGCTGTTATGTATAATGTCTTTGTATTATGTATAAAGTATAATTGTGTATTATGTATTATTATGTATTCGGTATAATAATATCATTCGCCAAGTAATAAAGAAAACAACATTTTAAGAAAAACACAAACTTTTGGGAACAACCTTATATACATACAGTCTAACCTCTCTAATTCAACACCCCAGTGAG
>CP092878.1:164232-182600 GCA_030710605.1 Cordylochernes scorpioides | reverse complement strand
TGGGCGGACGGAGAGCCCTCAGGCTGGGTGTGGCTCGGTTCCTCTTCCAGCAGGTTTTTCTCGAGTAAAAACGCTGGGAAGGGGGGAAGGATGAGCAGCTCCGGGATCTCAGGCTTCTCAAAGTTTCTCACCTTCTTCTCCTGTTCTTTCAGGCTGGTGATGTAGGCATTGTGGAGGCTGATGACATGTCGCTGGTAGGAGGTGAGCTCGTCGATGTGCCGGTGGTCCAGAGTTGGGTCCGTCTCCATGCGCCTCCTGAGGTTGCTGAAGCACTTGTTGATCTTGTCGACAACCTCCATCACCAGTTGGCACACCTCCTTCTTCCTCTGGGTGAGCACCAGGGTTTCAGCGTACTGCGCCCGGCCGCGGAGTCTCTCCAGCTCCTGCTCCATGGATGCCCAGCTCCTGAGGGTGGTGACTTCTGCCAGCTTCTCCTGGGCCGCCTGCAGCTCGTGAAGGAGGCTGGCCTGCTCCTGCTGCCACTCTGCGGACTTGGCCTTGTAGAGCTGGTGGGAGGCATCCAGGCTCTCCCTGACCTCCCTCAGCTCCCCGTGGGCCAGCTCGTAGAGCCGGGCGGCCTGCCTCAGCTTCACCTCCAGCAGGCACTTCTCCCTCCGCAGGTCGCACACCTCGCTCTGCAGCTTCTCCCGCCTGGCCTTCTCCTCGTACCCAATGGCCGCCATGTAATACGAGGGCAGGAAATCCCGC
Organism: Cordylochernes scorpioides; assembly: GCA_030710605.1. Taxonomy (NCBI): domain Eukaryota; kingdom Metazoa; phylum Arthropoda; class Arachnida; order Pseudoscorpiones; family Chernetidae; genus Cordylochernes; species Cordylochernes scorpioides. The sequence goes on along the minus strand of CP092878.1, from coordinate 181,892 downwards.
AGCTCCCTCCAGAAGTGCTCCAGGGCGTTCTTCCGGGGGCCCCAGCTCCAGGATAACAGTCTCGATGAGGTTCCTGGACAGCTGTCGGATGGATTCATCCACTTGGCCGTCTTCCAGGGGTTCAACTTGCTCCTCTTCATCCATGCAGCTCCACTTGATCTTCTCCAAGAGATCCCCCAGCCTCTGGTGGGCTGTGAAGAACTCACTGAGGGAGTAGTCCACCGGCAGAGGCTCAGAGAGGATGGCGTTGCTGAGGCAGTCATCGTAATCTTCCTCAGAGCTGATCCCAAACACCATCTCATCGGATTCATCAGCCTCTGAAGTGACAGGATGGATGCCGAGGGGCTGGGCAATGAGGGAAATGGAGTCAGCATCCCCTTCTTCTTCATCCTCCTCCTCTTCCTCCTCCTCCACTAGGTCGAGGGTGCTGCAGTCCAGCTTGAAGCTCCGGTCCTGGGCCACAAACTCAGACACCCCCCCCACCTGCTGCAGGTAGGCCAGGCAGGATGGAGGCAGCGAGGAGAGACACTCCAGGAAGGAATGGCTGTCCAGACTCACCGGACCGTACTCCTTGATGACGTCTGTCAGGAAGTGCCTGATGGTCTCCTTGTCCCTCTCAGCATCCTCCACCTGGAAGACCACCGTGCTGTCCTCCTCCAGGCCTCCCTGCTTCTCACTCTCAGCTGCCGAGCTGTTGGACGGCCCGTTGCCCTCTGGCTTCCTCAGCTGCTCCACATGGCTGGGAGCCACATCCGGGAACTCCATCAGGGTTATCTCCCCACCTTTCTTCTGCTTCTTCTTTTTTTTCTTCTTCTTCTTGCAGGGGGGCCTCCTCCTGAATCTCTTCCTTCTTCAGGATGAGGTACTCCTGGTCGTTGACGTCGTACAGGGGGGTGACAGGGGGTGGCTGCTGGCAAGTGGGAGGCAGGGCGGAGGGGGTATCTTGGCAGCCATCATCATTGGACTGTGAGGGCGGCTGCACCGGCGACTCTGCCCCTTTGCTTTCTGATAGGGTCTTCTTCCTCTTGGCTTTCTTCTGAGGCTCCACCTTCTTCTCCGGGCATTTGTACTTCTTCTTCTTGGTGGCTGCGGCCTTCAGGGAGTGCTCAAAGGTCTTCAGCACCTCCATCTGGCTGTTGTAGTGGGTGATGGTCAGGAATGTGCCGTAGCAGTCCGGGGTGAAGCAGGGGCGGCCCAGCATGTCCTTGTCTGTTGTCCTGACCTCCGCCACGCCAGAGAGGAGGATCCTCCAACACCCGGGGTGGTAGCGCAGCAGGCAGTTCTCCGAGCACTGCGCCAGGTAAAAGCCCTTGAACTCTGGATCCTGCTCATAGATCTTGGGGTCCAGCGGACACTTGGGGTGACGGCACAGGCCCAGGGGTGGGGGAGCCTCATCACAATCTAGGATCACTTTCTCCAGCTGTTCCTTCAGCACATTGAGATCACTCTCCTCCAGCAGGATGCTGGTGCCGGGGTAGGTGAGCCCAGGCTTCTTCACCTCCAGGGGCAGGGCTAGGGCCTCCCTCGCTTTCAGCCTGGAAACCTGGAACTTGTACTGCTTCAGGTGGACCCTGGAGATACCCAGGAGGACCATGGCTTCAAGGAGGTTGCTGTTGTTGGGTTTCTGGAGGGTCTTCAGAATGTCCATGGCCTCTGCGATGCTCCTGGAAGCTCCGACATCCAGAAGGGCCCGGCTCAGACAGTACTTCAGGAGAAAGATGTCCTGTTCAGGGAACTTGGATGTGAGGTCCAGCCCAGGGCTGTTCAGAATCCTCAAGGCCTCCTTGTACTTGTGGACTGCAGCCTCGTAGTCCTTGTTCCTCAGGGCTGTGGAGCCATACTTGCAGTAGTCCTTCAAGCTCTTCAAGGGGGAGTCAGGCTCCCGTTCCTTCGAGACGCGCCGCTGGACCTTTTTGGCAGGGGAAGGTGGCGCGGGGTATAACTGACTGCGGTGGTTGTCCAGGTTATAATGGGGAGGTGAGTAAGCCAAGTCTTCGGACTTCTGGACTCTCGGAGCTGGTGTTGTCGCTGCTGCTGGGGCCTGACTTTCCTGGGACTTTTTCCTCTGCCTCACAGCATTCCTTAGTTCCACTTGGTAGCTGTTCTTGGGCAGCGGGGACCGGATGATATGGGGGGAGTTGGGGAGGCAGGGCAGACAGGAATCATAGAACTTCATGACCTCTCCCCCCATGTCCTCTCTGGGGAGCTGGTCCAAGTTTGTGGGGGGCCTCCATGGTCAGTGAGGGCTCGACCAGGTACGTGGATCTGCACAAATCACTCTTTCAGGGAGGGGGGAGTTTGTCTGACCAATGTAAACATCTCTCCAAATGGGGAACAACTCCAAACAGGAGAGTAGAGTAACAAGGAACAATTTGGATTATAAACACAAGGTAATAAGACACCAAATACAAATAAATAGTGTGTGACATTTCAGTAATAGCATTGTTACCATCTTCAGTCAAAAGTACTGAATAACATCACACACTATTTATTTGGATTTGGTCTTATTACCTTGTGTTCATTATGGATTGTTATCTTTTCCTCAGAGGAAATATTTATTTATTTCAGGTAAGGTCTAAGGCCATAAGTTCATATTCTACGCCAAGATTTAAGGCAGTAAAGGAAAGAAAGAAGAGGAACTAAAAAACACAAAAAGAACAATGGGACCTGAAAACAAAAAAAAAAAAAAAAACTGTGATAAGATTAGCTGCATCTTTATACACAGTTGGGCAATAAATCTCTCCCTTGACCAAAGTCAAAACAAACTTGTCTTTTTCTAAAAGATTATTTAAGTGACTCTGCAATGATTTGGATTATAAATACAAGGTACTATGAACAAATCCAAATAAATAACTAGTGTGAGATGTTTCAGTAACAGCATTGTTACTGTCACACACAAGTTATTTATTTGAATTTGGTCTTATTACCTTGTAAAACAACACTTAAAGTTTCACCGCATAAGTTTCTTTTCTGTGAAAAATCAATATTTATTTCAAAGAGAAATATTTACTATTTCTAACTTTTTTGGATGAAGTATGAAAGGGTGAAAATATGAAGAGTAATGGCGAACGGAAAAATAAAAGTGTCCAGGGGCGGGAATTTTTATTTTTCCGTTCGCCATTACTCTTCATATTTTCACCCTTTCATACTTCATCCAAAAAAGTTAGAAATAGTAAATATTTCTCTTTGAAATAAATATTGATTTTTCACAGAAAAGAAACTTATGCGGTGAAACTTTAAGTGTTGTTTTATAATCATACGCCGCAGTCCTTTATAACTTATTACCTTGTATTTCTAATTTATAACCACATTTGGTTTTTTTTGTCTGAAGATGATAACAACACTGTTACCAAAACGTCACACACTAAGTATTTATTTGTTTACCTTGTATAAATAGCACAGTGTTTTTTATTTGAAAATGTCAACAAACAACCACCACAAACAAAACTTTATATTTTTGACTCAAATATTTGACTTACAAAGGCCTAAACACCACAAATTGATACAGTAGAACCTCCTTGAAAGGACAACTCTTTACAAAGGACAGTTTTAATCACCAAAATTACCGTTTTTTTTTTTTGCTATTTAGAAACTTTCCAGTAAGTGGATACCTCTCCCTAAATGACAGTTTGGCTCTCCAACTAGGTAGTGTTGTCTTTTACAGAGAGTTTGTTCTACTTTAAAATGTCAAGAATCCTTTCTTTCATCAGGCATAATAAATAACAAAAATACCTTTTAAAAAAAAGCTTTTATTAAAATGCACTTAAAAGGAAAAATAAATATATTAGCTTCTGCCATTGGAATCTTACGGCTTTAAAATAGTTTTGAATTTTGATAACAGATGGCGCGCAAGTGCATCATATTATAAATGTTCTAATAAAAGACACAATTTGATATTTGCGGAAGAGCGATTGCTCGAGAAGCATATTATATATTTAAAAATGTATGTAATTCTGCTGTCCTCAAAGCTTATGTCCATAGTTCTTCTAAAATATCCATTAAAGAGTCATCAACAGTATCACTATAAAAGGAAGTTCCAAAAATGCAATATAACAGCGGTATGGTAGATTAAACTGGGGAAACCGCTGAGAGGGTTCACCACTGATGAGCCAGGCCCTCTCATTAATTTTTCCATTGCAGTAAGGGCAGTAGAAATTGTTTAATTTCAAAAAGAATCTTACGCGTCTAAAATAGTTTTGAATTTTCAAATAAGTTTTATGTTTACTAAATTTGTGCATATTCACTAAATATATGATTGTCCCCCGCCGCTTTTATTTTTACTCATTTAGATCTAATTGTTAAATGGCAGAAGAGCAGGTAGAAAATCTAGTTCAGTATAGAGTTGTTGATATTGTTGCGAGTAGTTACAACCTCCGCCAATAGATGGCGCTCTGGCCTATTTCCAGTCTGGGACTGGAGTAGGGATGTCCTACTGCTGTGTTTCCTGGGGCTTGTGATTGTGGATTATATTGGCTGTAGGATATAAATTACTGTAAATACCTGATAATGCACAATTTGGATTATAGATTATAAACACAAGGTAATAAGACCAAATCAAAATAAATAGTGTGTGATGTTTCGGTAACAGCGTTGTTACCATCTTCAGACAAAAAAGTACTGAATGAGAAATTTTACCACAGCTTGTTTATTTCTAATTTCTCATTTAGTACTTTTGTCCGAAGATGGTAACAACACTGTTACCGAAACGTCACACACTATTTATTTACTTGGATTTGGTCTTATTACCTTGTACTGTAAATACTTTGTTGATTGTTATTAAAGTTCTAGTGTAATGTGGATGAAGGTTTACAATAAAGGTTGGCGAGTAGGCTTGTTCACAGTGACTGCTGCTGCTGTCATTACTTCCTATCCACTATCACAGTAGCTACAACTCCGCCTTTGCCGGTCCCAAGCCCGGATTAAAAAGAAGGAGGGGGAGCAGTAACAAGCTCACTAAAAAACCTGGGCTCAGCTGGCCCGGCTGATAGTGCCCTGTAAGGGCTCCTAATCCAGGGATACAGGATGAGCAGCGTTTGTACTCCATGTTAGGAGCGGCTGCACATGGCGTCTGTTCATGTCAGAGGCGGCCATTTCTTTTGGAGCTAAGTCGGCCTGCCACTGAGTAGTGCGCCCAGTCTTAATGACAAAGGCAGACGCATTCTACTTCACCCAGTCATGATGGTTGTCAACTTTACAAGCTTGATACCCTAATATGATTGAGTGGAGATAAGAAAGAAGAAGAAGACAGTAGCTACTCTTCTGGTAAGTCTCTCGTGTCCATCCACCAGTGGTAGAGATACTGACTGAGGGAGAGGAGATCTGCCTGAGTAGTAGATCTCAGAGGGCTGTCTGCAGAGGTGTCATAAAGGAGGCAGTGTAGGTGATCCACGAAAGAAGAAGCAGTGTCGCAGAGAAGGACCAAAGAGGGGAAACATGCGACAATATATATTATTTGTGGAGGCACTTTCCTTATTTACACGTGAGGCTGCCAAACATCCACTTTGCACACCTCCCTGCCAAGTTGCATACCTCACACCTATCATATGGCGGCCACAACACAGTATCGATGTAGTCGGTGATTTAAAAGTGAAGTATCATACTGCCAACTAAGATAATGTGTTTAAAAAAAGATCAACATGGAAACAGTCAAATCTCTTCAATTCCCCCATGTTAGAGTCAAACCCCTCCATAAAAGGACACTCCCGCTAGCAGACACATTTATACAAAGGACAGCTTTCATCAACAAAATTTCAGTTTTTTTATTTATTTATTTAGCAGCTCTCTGTTAAAAGGAAACTCTCTCTAAAGGATGATTTTGGTTCAGCAACTGGATGCCCTTTAGAGAGAGAGGTTCAACTGTATTTCTTGTTCAAAGCTGTAGGTTGAATATTATCATAGGTTATATACACAAGGTAATAAGACCAAATCCAAATAAATAGTGTGTCATTTTTATTGGTCTTATTACCTTGTGTTTATAATCTATAATCCAAATTGTGCCTTATCATTATAATAGGTTGAATTAAATATATTAAGTTTTTTGTTGTTAGGATTAAAAAATAATAATTTCAGCATGCGAGTTGAACTAATTGAGATGCACTTAAAGGACAATAATCAGAAATCTATTGACCCTACTGGAGGGAAACCTTGAAGAACGAAGGAAGACCAAGGAAGGATTGGTTTGGATAATGTAACAGAATGGTGGTTGATATTAAATGATAGATTGCAATTAGAATTATAACTTATATATATGTTATGAAAAAAGGCATCTCCTTATCATGCAACTGAAAGTTGCTGATGGCTTGCGCCATCTATCAGAAAAAATAAAGCCATCAGCAACTTTCAGTTGCACGATAAGGAGATGCCTTTTTTCATAATCCCAGTACAATTATCACATTTGTACTATTTTTTTCACACTATATATGTCAAAAATTGTACGCTTTCTTAATGTAATTGAGGCAAAAAAGGAATTAATTTATTATTTATCAGCTGAAGGGCAATGCAATATGTAAATATATTTCTACCTTCTTCAAAGCTTATTTGCATACTTTGCTTAAATACATTCACCAAGAATTCCCCTTTAGTGCCAGCTCTTTACGCAATATATTCCAATACAATAGTAGAGCGCTAAGGGAAGGGGGTTCCCTACTGATGAGCCAAGCTCTCTTAATAGTTTTATCATTGTAGTAGAAACAAACCCAAAGACATCTACTGATCAATTGCCCAGCATTTCAAGATTATAGAATGAAGAATGAACTAGTTGTTTGTGAACTTAACGATTTGATTTCCGATAAAAAAAAAAATCATATTTAAAAGTTCAATTTACATTTTGTAACTACATTCTAAACTTTCTACAAAATCTGGATCTCTAATGTTTTCATGCGTTGAATAATGTAAATAACTTATGTAAATAAACTTTTCTCCTTGTTTGGCGCAAGTATCCCTTGCGGGATATAGCGCTTTGGAATGAGTGGTATAAATAGTAAATTTTCAACAACCACGACTCTGGATTAATTCTTGTAAAAAAAAACAAAACAAAGCTAAATGGCTCCTGACCAGTGATTGTGAGTAACCAAATGGAGTTACGACACAATTGTAAGTGTAAAGTTGACCTACTTTCTATATGTGTAGACATGTAGTACACTTACTGTAAATGTAGTCGTCAACTACTACCCACCATGATTATCATGGCCTATACCACATCAACTAGGGATAAAGGGTTTTCCCTGGATGCCATCATGTTTGCGGTCTTATACCGCGAAGATAGATTGGATCTACTCGGGGATCTCTCACCTGAGCAGGGGAGTAACCTCGCGGGCTTCCTTGACGCTGCTTTCGAGCGAACTCGGAACAGCCATCCCACCATTCGCAGGGGAATTCACAAGCTAAGGATAGCCTTGCCCTCCTGATCAATGTACATTGTTTGCCCTTTTGACTCCTCGTGATAAATTGTTGACCAGCGGTCAATAAAAATTATTTAATTGTCTAATAATAACTAGGGATAAAAATAAAATAGTAATAATAATTTTGAACATCTATATAGTATCCTTCTGTAAATTTTATCTGAAAATTCAAACAACACTGTTACCAAAATGCCACCACATCCTGTCCACAGATAGATGGGAGGACTGCTGTTACATAAGTTTGCAAATCTAACGATATGCAAATAGAGTAAAATTAGGATAAACAAGTACCTCCCTGAACTTTTGCATGTGGTCTTGCTACCTTTATGTTTCTAATCTGATAAGGTACAATTTGGATTATAGATTATAAAACAAGGTAATAAGACCAAATACAAATAAATAAATAAATAGTGTGTGACGTTTCTGTAACAGCATTGTTACTATCTTCAGGCAAAAGTACTGAATGATGAATTCAGTACTTTTGTCTGAAGATGGTAACAACGCTGTTACTGAAATATCATACACTATTTATTTGGATTTGGTCTTATAACCTTGTTTCTAATCTATAATCTAAAAATGTTGCTTATCACTGTTACTGAAGCTCTAACCTTTAATTTACTTATCTGGTCCTAGTGATTCCTTTGAATCAAATTTGCATACCTTCTCCTTAACCACCTCTGATTGAAAGAAACCACACAGGAGATGTGGAGGTATCACATGGATGGCCCAGGTGTATTTTGATGCTCCACATCTTGTCCACAGATAGAGCTGCTGTTACATAAGTTTGCAAATCTAACGATATGCAAATAGGGTAAAATTAGGATAAACAAGTACCTCCCTGAACTTTTGTAAAATTTAAAATGATTTTTTAAAAATATATTATTCAAATTCATTAAATAAGGTAAAAGCTATCTTAGATGATGTCTCCTGTCCCAAAACAGAAATACTTCCCTGTAAAGGACAACACCTAATTGCAGAGCCAAAGTGTCCTTTAGGGAGAGGTATCCTCTTACCAGAGAGTTGCTAAATTGTAAAAATGGTAATTTTACGAATGAAAAATATCCTTTGTGGAGAAGTGTCCGCTAGCAGGATGTCCACTAAAGGGAGATTTTACTGTATTCCATACATAAATAATTTTTTAGGGAAAAAAAAGTGATAAGAGAAAAGAGAAAGGCATTACTTACTGATAGATATATTTTAGAAGCAACATGTTTATAAACCTCTCCTGATGCTGTACAAAGTTATCTAGTCTTGACAGGAAGTTGAAACTGAAACTTTAAACAGTTTAGCTTCCTGTCATTCACTAGGAGTGGGTAGTTTTCCTGCTTTTTTTACCTAACCAGTCTCTCGTGTCATGGATTTAAAACATCGTAACATATACATGGTTGTTCCAAACGTTCGTAAACACTTGCAATACCAATATTATTCGCCTAAAATAAAAGACAAATAAGACTTAATCCAAATAATTTATTATTTTCTTATTATTATTATATTATAGGTCTTATTTTCTTTTATTATAATCTATAATCCAAATTGTTCTTTATCAATATTATTTGCCGTTATGTATAATGTCTTTGTATTATGTATTCGCTGTAATAATATCATTCGCCAAGTAATAAAGAAAACAACATTTTAAGAAAAACACAAACTTTTGGGAACAACCTTATATACATACAGTCTAACCTCTCTAATTCAACACCCCAACGAGGATCAGAGCTTTCTGTTGAATTAAACACAAGGTAATAAGACACCAAATCCAAATAAATAAATAGTGTGTGGTGTTTCGCTGTTACTGAAACATCACACACTATTTTTTTTGGATTTGGTGTCTTATTACCTTGTGTTTATAATCTACTAGCCGAAGGGCGTGTTTTACCCGATTGAATGTTTTGATTCAAATACTATTTGTTACAATTATAAATTGGCGCCTTATATAAATGCATATGTTAGTTAATAACTATAGCCTATGTGCTTTATCTGTCTATGTACTGTTGGCTTCCGTAGGCGTCTCTTACTGGGAAAAAGAAAGAGAGGATTCCATTTGGTTATTAACTAATATATGCATTTATTTAAGGAGCGACCCACTCCAACACAATGGTTACAAAAACGAAAAAGCGAGTGGGGGGGGGGGGGGCAAAGGTGGCGTGATCGTAGTCGACCAATAGGAGGGCGCCATTCCAAAAAAAAGAAAGCAAACGGTGACAGAGATGACTGATGAAGAATGACGCTCGTAACTGTATATAGAATAATCCAAATTGTGCCTTATCTGTTGAATTAAAGTTAGTTAAATCACTAGTTTATCATTCTACTTGCAAAAACATATTTATTTAGAAAAACAGCCTTGCGATATTAATTAATAATTTTAATGATTACCATTTCATGATCAACTTTTAGTGTGAGGAGCAAAATGGCATTTAAAAAAAGATACATATATTTGTGAAACACATTAAAAAAATCACAAATACTATATTAACCTATAGCAGTGGAAAGTAAATAGATAATAAACACAAGGTAATAAGACCAGATCCAAATAAATAAATAGTGTGTGACGTTTCGGTAACAGCGTTGTTACCATCTTCAGACAAAAGTACTGAATGAGAAATTGAATCTTGAAATCTGAAGATGGTAACAACACTGTTACTGAAACGTAACACACTATTTATTTGGATTTGGTCTTATTACCTTGTGTTTATAATCTATATAAACCAAATTGTGCCTTATCATTTGAATAGATAATGGTAACAAAAAAATTAAAAATCATTTTAAAATAGAATCATGAAGATCTTTTAGAGAAGTTCCTTGTGGTCTTTTGGGCTGAAACCTTATTCAAGGTGCATTCTAGCTTATCTATTTTCAAGAGACATGCAGGCACATAGAGGGTCGGTGGAAGGCTGGTTAAACCGTTTGGTTTTCGACCACTAGGACCCGGGTTCGATTCCCGCCCTGGACACTTTTTTCTGTTTAAAAAAAAAAAGAAATGTTCCAATGGCCCCCGATTATTGCAAAAGTCCAACCCCACCAGCGAGTGCAAGTAACTAAACAGGGCTCTGGCACATTTGTAAGTGCAAAGTCGAACTGCTTTTCACATGTGTAGACATGTGGTGCGCTTACAGTAAAAAGCAGTCACTAACTACCCACCATGATTATCATGGCCTGTACCACGTGTACAAGGGATAAGAAAAAAGAGAGACATGCATGTCTTTCCTCCTCTGTAATCTCTTTTAAATAACAGCTTTGAGTGTATTGAGGGCATCCACTGCTGCTGCAGGTGTTATTGCTTTTGTGTTTTAATCTGTTGGTTCTACTTCTTCACCTTTCACATTTTAGTGTGATTGGGTGGTGATAAGAAAGAAGAAGAAGAAGACCTTTCCCATTGCCTCCTTTTACAATTTCTTCAATGGTCCCAGCAACCTGCACATCTTTCTCAACTTCCAATGTAATGATAAGGTACAATTTGGATTATAGATTATAAACACAAGGTAATAAGACCAAATAAATAAATAGTGTGTGACGTTTCGGTAACAGCGTTGTTATCATCTTCAGACAAAAGTACTGAATGGTAACAATGCTGTTACCGAAACGTCACACACTATTTATTTATTTGGATTTGGTCTTATTACCTTGTGTTTATTTGTTTATTTCTTCTTCAACAACTTCTTCCTTTGTTCCATCCATCATCAATCCTGAGTGAGAGAAACAATATTTTATTATGGAAGAGCTAAAACCCCAACCCACGCAGCCTCTAGCCAGCTAATTGCAAAGAGTAAATGTCATTTCATGATAAAATTGTGAAAAACTTTTTAAATTACAAAATATATTCTCACAATGAATTTATTTTTTCATTTTAAAACGCTAGCTTTCAAGAGATAATCGCTCTTTAACGGACTTAATAAAAAACATCGATTATATCTTAACAAGAAATATGAAATTTTAGTTGTAAATATCCACGCTGCGCAAGATATAGTCAATATTTTTATTAAGCCCGTTGAAGAGCGATTATCTCTTGAAATCTAGTGTTTTAAAACAAAAAAAGAAACTCATTGTGAGAAAATATTTTGTAATTTTAAAAGAGTAAAAATGTACATGAGCATTTATTATTCTTCCATGCAATTAGGAAGATACATTATCATTTGTTTCCTATATGATGGTAACAACGCTGTTACCAAAATGTCACACACTATTTATTTATTTGGTTTTATTTACCTCTTATTTCTAGCCGGCTCAATTAAATTATAGGAAATGTACCTCAAGGATCAAGTATATATTTAAATGTACCTCTCTTCTTCCTTCTTTCAAATAAATAAATAGTGTGACGTTTCGGTAACAATGCTCACACTATTTATTTATCTGGATTTGGTCTTATTACCTTGTGTTTATAATCTATAATCCAAATTGTGCCTTATCAATTCTTCCTTCTTTCTTATCTCCACTCAATCATATTAAGGTATCAAGCTTGTTGATGGTGTCTGCCGGGGATGAGTAGAGCTCATCAATGGATGAGTCAATACAGTCAATAACGTGGTTTGGGGTTGTAGGCTGAGAATTACACTTAGTGCATAGTGGGAAAACCTTGCAACCATTCTGGAAAGTCATTGTCCGTAGATGACCAGACTTAAGTCTGGAAATCAAGTCAATGTACCTCTTATTTATACATGTAAATGATAAAGCACAATTTGGATTATAGATTATAAACACAAGAAAATAAGACCTAATCCAAAATAATTTAATAGTGTGTAACAATACTGTTGCCGAAACGTCACACACTATTAAATTAAAGGTCTTATTTTCTTGTATTATACATGTAAAAAAAATGTGAGGATTAAAATTTTAAAATTTGTAACATGGCAAAGTCACTTACTAATGAACTGTAGCACAAAGCTAATCGAAATTCGTGCCATTCATTTTTACCATCTAGAAACGTATTTCAGGTTACTTGGATATGTTAAAGGTAAAGACTCTTCTAGTAAGGTATATCAATTAAGAAGGTTCAGAAGATGAGTTTCTTTAATTGTAAAAACGCTACAAGCTTTCGGGCAAAAGCCCTTCGACAGGCAAAATATAACTACACTTAGTATAGTTATATTTTGCCTGTCGAAGGGCTTTTGCCCGAAAGCTTGTAGCGTTTTACAATTAAAGAAACTCATCTTCTGAACCTTCTTAATTGATATACTTGGATATGTGATAAGTGACAATTTGGATTATAGACTGGACAGCATTGTTACCATCTTCAGACAGGAGTACTGAATGATAAAAAAAATATCAAAGAATGCTTAATGATAACAGTAACTATTTAGAAGCATGCTGTGATCTTCTTCTTTCTTATCTCCACTCAAGGGTATCAAGCTTGTTTGACAACCATCATGACTGTGTGAAGTAGAATGTGTCTGCCTTTGTCATTAAGACTGGGAGCACTACTCAGTGGCAGGCCGACTTAGCTCCAAAATAAATGGAGGCCTCTGACATGAGGAACAGACCCTATGTGCAGCCGCTCCTAACATGGAGTACAAACGCTGCTCATCCTGTATCCCTGGATCAGGAGCCCTTACAGGGTACTATCAGCCGGGCCAGCTGAGCCCAGGATTTTTAGTGAGCTTGTTACTGCTTGCCCTCCTCCTTTTTCATCCAGCTTGGGACCGGCAAAGACGGTCTAAATCCAATTGTAACTTTCACTTTGTGTTATTGTATCGTAGATGTTTCTAGAAATTGACAAAAACCCATTTGTTTTTATCATTCCCCACAATAGCCAGCAAGCAAGGAGTGATAATCTATCATCCAGTCTCAAAAGAAAGATTAGATAAGTTAGCATCTGATTTTTTTAGATTAGTTCTTGGGGTTTGGAAAGGTTATCCCCCCACCCCTGATTCTTTACCTTTTAAAATAAAATAAAAAAAAGATTAGGGGAGAGGAGTCACATCTTTGTCAGTTGGGGACTGCGCCATTTTTTAAAAATTTGATTACAAATTGTATAAAATAAACACAAAGTAATAAGACCAAATAACCCTTGTTTACTAACCTGAACCTAACCTAAGCCTAACCTGGCGACCTCTTATCATGGCATGTAAACACTTTAAGTTTAGTAAACAAGGGAGCACCATCCTGAAACTTTCCTGCAATCTATATATAGTCTTGGAAACAATAACACTCCATCACTATTACAAGGTAAAAAGACCTAATCCAAATAAATTAATAGTGTGTGACGTTTCGGTAACAAAATTGTTGCCATCATCAGACAAAAGAATTTAAAAAATGATTCTTAGCTACAAAAAAATAAGACCTAATCCAAAAAAAATTAACAGTGTGTGATGTTTCACCAACAGTGTTATTATTATTATATATTTTTTTGTCTGATGATGGTAACAATGCTGTTGCCAAAATGTCACACTATTAATTTATTTGAATTAGGTCTTTTTTTTTTTTGTAGCTATAATCTATAATCCGAATTGTGTTTTATCACCCTCAATCATTATTATTATAGCCACATTCACTATAATTTTAATTATAAAATATATAACAATGATAGAGTGGAGTGACCCATGCCCAGATTTTCCTCTCAGGTACATTTTAACCAGAGTGTATATAAAAGAGAAACTTTTCAAAAAACAAATTTTAAAAATAGGCAAAAATTGAAATTTTTAAAAATATAAACTAACATATATCTTTATAAGTCATTATTATCTGCCTGCTTTTCACATGTGTAGACATGTGGTGCACGTACAGTAAAAGCAACTACTACCCACCATGATTATCATGGCCTGTACCATTTGTACTTGGGATAATAATAAAAAATTATCTGCGATGGGGTTTTCACCTCACAAAAACAACTAACCCTTCCAAAACATAAATAACCAAACAAACAGAATTGTATATTACATAGAAAATGCTTCTCAGTTTGCCAAAACTGGTGTTGTGTCACCGACCTGAGTCCGCCAGTTTGCAGTGAAATTCAATAGATGGCATTTAGTTTAAGTGTCTGTTTTGACGGGAGAGATGACCTTTATATATATACTAGCCGAATGACCCGGGCAACGCCCGTGTTTTACCCGATTGAATGTTTTGATTCAAATACTATTTGTTACAATTCTAAATTGGCGCCTTAATTAATTGCATATGTTAGTTAATAACTATAGCCTACCGCCCGCCATGCACAGGGAAGTCACGTGCTCGCCGGCAGCCAACGGGCGCGCGCCGCCGGCAGTGGGGGGGGCAAAGGTGGCGTGACCGTAGCCAACCAATAAAAGCAAACGGTGACAGAGAGAGAGAGATGACTGATTAGGAGATGAGGAAAGACGCTCGTAACTGTATATATATATATATATACAGTTAAACCTGTCTATAGCGCCCTCTCTTGGGACTCACCAAAATAGGGTGCTATAGAGTGGGAGTGCTATAGACAGGTCACTTTTAATGTAAATCGCATCGTACTACGTATTTAAAATCGGGTGCTATAGAGAAGGGGTGCACTATTTAGAGGGGGTGCTATAGACTGGTTTAAATGTATATATATGAGGAATGGCTATTCTACAAACAGCTCTAGATAAATTTAAAAGGAAATTTTACCTTGAAAATGATTTTTAATTTCCATAATTTTCAATTTCAGACCGGTAGAAAAACTGGAGCTAAGTTGGTGGCCTGCCACTGAGTAGTGCTCCCAGTCTTAATGACAAAGGCATTCTACTTCACCCAGTCATGATGGTTGTCAAACAGACACCATCAAGGATCACAACTTGATATCCTAATATGATTGAGTGGAGATAAGAAAGAAGAAGAAAAAAAGAACATTTTAATATACAGTAAAACCCCTCTATAGTGAACCCCAATGGGACAGAGCTTTTGGTTCACTATAGCCACGGTTCACTATAGCCACGGTTTGGCTTTTTTTTTTTTACTTTTCAAATTTTTTAGTCCGTATAATTAAAGGACAGCCATACACACAAGAAAATGCTTCCTCTTAATAGTGGTCACTTTGTTTTAATTCCCTTAATTGACCAATTTCCTTACATTAATACTGAATAATAATAAAAATCATTAGATGATAGGTTCTTCTTATCATTAACATACATGTACCTCTATGTCTAATTTAAAAATCAAGACAAATCCTAGGCAAAGTTTTATTAAATATATATTCAAAGATATAAAATGATTTTAAAACATCATTATCACATTATATAATACAATGTTTACTTTAAAAAATGGCTCTAACACCTTGTTGCTTCAAAGCATTCTTCAAGCATTGCACTATTCAAATAAAGTTAGTGTTTTTCTTCCATTTCATGTTTCCACATATTCTTCAAGGTCTAGATTTCGTTTTTTAACCTGTCATGCAAAACATTGCTGACTTTAAAATCACCATAGTTAATGGTATAAAAATAATGTTTGTTTCATCACGGGACCGTTTATTTGAACTTTTTTTTTTTTAGCCCTAAAACGTACGATCGCGATCGCGGCAAAAGTTGAGGTTGATTCCTCTTTGTAACAATTTTTAATACCTTTTTATTTTATTTTTTATAATAGAAAAGTTATATTAACTTATTTTACTATGTTCTTAACATTTTGCCTTTGTTGCTTCACTTTGAAAAGTTCTGAAAATGGCTTTTTTTTTTTTAAGGAAATAACGTTTTTGTTTTTAAAATGCCTTTGTTTTCTTCATTTTGGAAGCCATTTGCATTTTTATATATTTCGAATTTAATGGATGCAAAGATATTCTATTTAATAAAAAGTATAAGGTGTAAAAATTTATACAACATACAGCAAAAATAAAGTGCAAAAATCAAAACAAACAATGCCGCTAAATTTATTGTTTTGAAATCGCGATCCGCGAGCTGAACATGCTCTAAATTTTGTTGTTTTCATTTTTTTTTATTACAATTCTAAGTTCGTTATAAGCATAGTATTTTTAATAGATTTTATCATTTTGGGACCGAAAATAGGTTCGTTATAGGGGTAGTTCGTTATTCTAAAAATCGCAAAGTTCGTTATAACGATGGTAATTTCAATGGAATGGAATTGGGAATCGCCGTGGGTTCGTTATATCCAGGGTTCGTATTAGCGGGGTTTTACTGTAATTATGTATTTTCAATACAAGAGGCTCTTGCATTAGATTTTCACACTTAAAATATGTTTATTAATATTTTGACAACTGTACTGTTCATCGAAATATCACAACATCGTCTGATAATGGTAACAATGTTATTATCAAAACGTTACACACTATTTATTTATTTGGATTTGGTCTTATTACCTTGTGTTTTTCTAATCTATAATTCAAATTGTACCTAACCATAAAAGAAAAGCACACTTCTAAAGAGTAAACCAAAAGATCAACACAACAAACATAAAACCTCCATCTTCAAAAACAAATTATTATAGGGATAAACACAAGGTAATAAGACCCCAAATCCAAATAAATAAATAGTGTGTGATGTTTCAGTAACAGCGTTGCTACTATCTTCAGACATGTTGTTACACAATGCTGATACCGAAACAACAAACACTATTTATTTATTTAGATTTGGTCTTATTACCTTGGTTTATAATCTACTAGCCGAATGACCCGGGCAACGCCCGTGTTTTAATTTAGACACGTGGACCTGTTGGATCATTAACGCCCATGTTTTACCCGATTGAATGTTTTTATTCAAATACTATTTGTTACAATTATAAATTGGCGCCTTAAATAAATGCATATATTAGTTAATAACTATAGCCTATGTGCTTTATCTGTCTATGTACTGTTGGCTTCCGTAGGCGTCTCTTACTGGGAAAAAGAAAGAGAGGATTCCATATAGTTATTAACTAATATTTGCATTTATTTAAGGAGCGACCCGCTCCAACACAATAGTTACAAAAACCAAAAAGCGAGTGGGGGGGGGCAAAGTGTCTCGCGCAGTGGCGGCGACATCGTAGCGAACCAATAGGAGAGCGCCATTCCAAAAAAAAAGCAAACGGTGACAGAGATGAAGAACGCATGACGCTCGTAACTGTATATAGAATAATCCAAATTATGCTTTATCTTATATAGGGATATATTAAAAAAAGGAGAACTTGTATAATTTTTTCTAATACAGTAAAACTTCCCTGATCTTCTTTTTCTTCTTTCTTATCTCCACTCAATCATATTAGGGTAACAAGCTTGATATCATGACTGGGTGAAGTAGAATGCCTCTGTCATTAAGACTGGGAGCACTACTCAGTGGCAGGCCACCAACTTAGCTCTACTTCCCTGATAAAGGACATCTAATAGCATTGCCCAAGTTTCCTTTA
>CP092878.1:149085-164132 GCA_030710605.1 Cordylochernes scorpioides | reverse complement strand
GATCAGAGCTTTCTGTTGAATTAAACACAAGGTAATAAGACACCAAATCCAAATAAATAAATAGTGTGTGATGTTTCGGTAACAACGCTGTTACCGTTTTTGTTACTATTTTTTTTTGGATTTGGTGTCTTATTACCTTGTGTTTATAATCTACTAGCCGAATGACCCGGGCAACGCCTGTGTTTTACCCGATTGAATGTTTTGATTCAAATACTATTTGTTACAATTATAAATTGGCGCCTTATATAAATGCATATGTTAGTTAATAACTATAGCCTATGTGCTTTATCTGTCTATGTACTGTTGGCTTCCGTAGGCGTCTCTTACTGGGAAAAAGAAAGAGAGGATTCCATTTGGTTATTAACTAATATATGCATTTATTTAAGGAGCGACCCGCTCCAACACAATGGTTACAAAAACGAAAAAGCGAGTGGGGGGGGGGCAAAGGTGGCGTGATCGTAGCCGACCAATAGGAGGGCGCTATTCCAAAAAAAAAAAGCAAACGGTGACAGAGATGACTGATGAAGAATGACGCTCGTAACTGTATATAGAATAATCCAAATTGTGCCTTATCTGTTGAATTAAAGTTAGTTAAATCACTAGTTTATCATTCTACTTGCAAAAATATATTTATTTAGAAAAACAGCCTTGCAATATTAATTAATAATTTTAATGATTACCATTTCATGATCAACTTTTAGTGTGAGGAACAAAATGGCATTTAAAAAAAAAGATACATATATTTGTGAAACACATAAAAAAAATCACAAATACTATATTAACCTATAGCAGTGGAAAAGTGAATAGATAATAAACACAAGGTAATAAGACCAGATCCAAATAAATAAATAGTGTGTGACGTTTAGGTAACAGCGTTGTTACCATCTTCAGACAAAAGTACTGAATGTGAAATTGAATCTTGAAATCTGAAGATGGTAACAACACTGTTACTGAAACGTAACACACTATTTATTTGGATTTGGTCTTATTACCTTGTGTTTATAATCTATAAACCAAATTGTGCTTTATCATTTGAATAGATAATGGTATAACAAAAAAATTAAATATTATTTTAAAATAGAATCATGAAGATCTTTTAGAGAAGTTCCATATGGTTGTCTGCTTTTGGGCTGAAACCTTATTCAAGGTGCATTCTAGCTTATCTATTTTCAAGAGACATGCAGGCACATAGGGGGTCGGTGGAAGGCTGGTTAAACCGTTTGGTTTTCGACCACTAGGACCCGGGCTCGATTCCCGCCCTGGACACTTTTCTGTTAAAAAAAAAAAAAAAAAATGCTCCAATGGCCCCTGATTATTGCAAAAGTCCAACCCCACCAGCGAGTGCAAGTAACCAAACAGGGCTCTGGCACATTTGTAAGTGCAAAGTCGAACTGCTTTTCACATGTGTAGACATGTGGTGCGCTTACAGTAAAAGCAGTCGTCTACCGACCATGATTATCATGGCCTGTACCACGTGTACTAGGGATAAGAAAAAAGAGAGACATGCATGTCTTTCCTCCTCTGTAATATCCTTTAAATAACAGTTTTAAGTGTATTGAGGGCATCCACTGCTGCTGCTGCAGGTGTTATTGCTTTTGTGTTTTAATCTGTTGGTTCTACTTCTTCATCTTTCCCATTGCCTCCTTTTACAATTTCTTCAATGGTCCCAGCAACTTTCACATCTTTCTCAACTTCCAATGTAATGATAAGGTACAATTTTTGGATTATAGATTATAAACACAAGGTAATAAGACCAAATACAAATAAATAAATAGTGTGTGACGTTTCGGTAACAACGTTGTTATCATCTTCAGACAAAAGTACTGAATGGTAACAACGCTGTTACCGAAACGTCACACACTATTTATTTATTTGGATTTGGTCTTATTACCTTGTGTTTATTTGTTTATTTCTTCTTCAACAACTTCTTCCTTTGTTCCATCCATCATCAATCCTGAGTGAGAGAAACAATATTTTATTATGGAAGAGCTAAAACCCCAACCCACGCAGCCTCTAGCCAGCTAATTGCAAAGAGTAAATGTCATTTCATGATAAAATTGTGAAAAACTTTTAAAATTACAAAATATATTCTCACAATGAATTTATTTTTTCATTTTAAAACGCTAGCTTTCAAGAGATAATCGCTCTTCAACGGACTTAATAAAAAACATCGATTATATCTTAACAAGAAATATGAAATTTCAGTTGTAAATATCCACGCTGCGCAAGATATAGTCAATATTTTTATTAAGCCCGTTGAAGAGCGATTATCTCTTGAAAGCTAGCGTTTTAAAACAAAAAAGAAACTCATTGTGAGAAAATATTTTGTAATTTTAAAAGAGTAAATGTACTTGAGCATTTTTTATTCTTCCATGCAATTAAGAAGATACATTATCATTTGTTACCTATATGATGGTAACAATGCTGTTACCAAAACATCACACACTATTTATTTATTTGGTTTTATTTACCTCTTATTTCTAGCCGGCTCAATTATTTTAAAGGAAATGTACCTCAAGGATCAAGTATATATTTAAATGTACCTCTCTTCTTCCCCTTCTTTCAAATAAATAAATAGCGTGACGTTTCGGTAACAATGCTCACACTATTTATTTATCTGGATTTGGTCTTATTACCTTGTGTTTATAATCTATAATCCAAATTGTGCCTTATCAATTCTTCCTTCTTTCTTATCTCCACTCAATCATATTAAGGTATCAAGCTTGTTGATGGTGTCTGCCGGGGATGAGTAGAGCTCATCAATGGATGAGTCAATACAGTCAATAATATGTCTTGGGGTTGTAGGTTAACACTTAGTACATAGTGGGAAAACCTTGCAACCATTCTGTCATTGTCCGTAGATGACCAGACTTAAGTCTGGAAATCAAGTCAATGTACCTCATATTTATACATGTAAATGATAAAACACAATTTGGATTATAGATTATAAACATAAGAAAATAAGACCTAATCCAAATAAAAGTGTGTAACAATGCTGTTGCCGAAACGTCACACACTATTAAATTAAAGGTCTTATTT
Source organism: Cordylochernes scorpioides (assembly GCA_030710605.1). Classification (NCBI taxonomy): domain Eukaryota; kingdom Metazoa; phylum Arthropoda; class Arachnida; order Pseudoscorpiones; family Chernetidae; genus Cordylochernes; species Cordylochernes scorpioides. The sequence continues at coordinate 161,093 of CP092878.1, read as the reverse complement.
TCTTGTATTGTACATGCAAAAAGATGTGAGGATTAGAATTTTAAAATTTGTAACTAGGCAAAGTCACTTACTAATGAACTGTAGCACAAAGCTAATCGAAATTCCTGCCATTCATTTTTACCATCTAGAAAGGTATTTCATATTACTTGAATCTGTGATAAGGCACAATTTGGATTATAGACTGGACAGCATTGTTACCATCATCAGACAGGAGTACTGAATGAATAAAAAATATCAAAGAGTGCTTGATGATAATTGTAACTATTTAGAAGCATGCTGTGATCTTCTTCTTCTTTCTTATCTCCACTCAATCATATTAGGGTATCAAGCTTGTTTGACAACCATCATGACTGTGTGAAGTAGAATGTGTCTGCCTTTGTCATTAAGACTGGGAGCACTACTCAGTGGCAGGCCGACTTAGCTCCAAAATAAATGGCCGCCTCTGACATGAGGAACAGACGCCATGTGCAGCCGCTCCTAACATGGAGTACAAACGCTGCTCATCCTGTATCCCTGGATCAGGAGCCCTTACAGGGTACTATCAGCCGGGCCAGCTGAGCCCAGGATTTTTAGTGAGCTTGTTACTGCTTGCCCTCCTCCTTTTTCATCCGGGCTTGGGACCGGCAAAGACGGTCTAATCCCATTGTAACTTTCACTTTGTGTTATTGTATCGTAGATGTTTCTAGAAATTGACAAAACCCATTTGTTTTTATCATTCCCCACAATAGCCAGCAAGTAAGGATATGATAATCTATCATCCAGTCTCGAAAGAAAGATTAGATAAGTTAGCATCTGATTTTTTTAGATTAGTTCTTGGGGTTTGGAAAGGTTATCCCCCCCCTGATTCTTTACCTTTTAAAGTAAAAAAAAAAAAAAAGATATGGGGAGAGGAGTCACATCTTTGTCAGTTGGGGGACTGCACCATTTTTTTTTTAATAATATATATATTTTTTTTTTGCAAAACTCTTCGATTACAAATTGTAGAAAATAAACACATGGTAATAAGACCAAATAACCCTTGTTTACTAACCTGAACCTAACCTAAGCCTAACCTGGCGACCTCTTATCATGGCATGTAAACACTTTAGTAAACAAGGGAGCTTCATCCTGAAACTTCCCTGCAATCTATATATAGTCTTGGAAACAATAACACTCAATCACTATTACAGGAAAATAAGACCAAATCCAAATAAATTAATAGTGTGTGACGTTTCGGTAACATAATTGTTGCCATCATCAGACAAAAGAATTTTAAAAATGATTCTTAGCTACAAAAAAACAAGACCTAATCCATAAAAAAATTAACAGTGTGTGATGTTTCACCAACAGCGTTGTTACCATCATCAGACAAAAGAATTTTTAAAAAATCCTTTATTCTTTTGTCTGATGATGGTAACAACGCTGTTGCCAAAATGTCACACACTATTAAATCATTTGGATTAGGTCTTTTTTTTTTTTGTAGCTATAATCTATAATCCAAATTGTGCTTTTATCACCCACAATCATTATTATTATAGCCACATTCACTATAATTTTAATTATAAACTATATAATAGTTGTTATAGAGAAATGTGACCCATGCCCAGAATTTCCTCTCAGGTGCATTTTGACCAAAGTGTATATAAAAGAAAAACTTTTCAAAATCAAATTTTAAAAATAGGCAAAAATTGATTTTTTTTTTTTAATATTGTGGCGGAGATAAATAAAGCAAGGGCAAGTTTGGGAACAATTAATTTATTATAAGGGGTATTTATAGGGAGAGATAGAAAGTACAACTTACCCCAAGTTAAAAGATAATCCTAATGTCAGCCACCGTCCCGTTTTCCTTATTTACAGATCAGCTTCCGAGAACCCCTCACACCTGTGGTCCCCCCTGGGGTCCAGGGATGATTGACAGGTGTCCCATCTGGATGGAGCTACTTGACAATATAAACTAACATCTTTATAACTCATTATTATCTGCCTGCTTTTCACATGTGTAGACATATGGTGAACACTTACAGTAAAAGCAGTCGCCAACTACTACCCACCATGATTATCATGACCTGTACCATATGTACTTGGGATAATAATAGAAAATATAGAAAATTATTATCTGCGATGGGGTTTTTCACCTCACAAAAACAACCAACCCTTCCGAAACATAAATAGCCAAACACACAGAATTGTATATTACATAGAAAATGCTTCTCAGTTTGCCAAAACTGGTGTTGTGGCACTGACCTGAGTCCGCCAGTTTGCAGTGAAGTTCAATAGATGGCACTTAGTTTAAGTGTCTGTTTTGACGGGAGAGATGACCTTTATATATATATACAGTTAAACCTGTCTGTAGCGCCCCCTCTTGGGACTCACCAAAATAGGGTGCTATAGAGAGGTCACTTTTAATGTAAATCGCATCGTACTGCGTATTTAAAATCAGGTGCTATAGAGAAGGGGTGCACTATTTAGAGGGGGCGCTATAGACAGGTTTAACTGTATATGAGGAATGACTATTCTACAAACAGCTCTAGATAAATTTAAAAGGAAATTTTACCTTGAAAATGATTTTTAATTTCCATAATTTTCAATTTCAGACTGGTAGAAAAACTGGAGCTAAGTTGGTGGCCTGCCACTGAGTAGTGCTCCCAGTCTTAATGACAAAGGTAGACGCATTCTACTTCACCCAGTCATGATGGTTGTCAAACAGACACCATCAAGGGTCACAACTTGATATCCTAATATGATTGAGTGGAGATAAGAAAGAAGAAGAAAAAAGAACATTTTAATATAATTATGTATTTTCAATACAAGAGGCTCTTGCATTAGATTTTCACACTTAAAATATGTTTATTAATATTTTGACAACTGTACTGTTCATCGAAATATCACAACATCGTCTAATAATGGTAACAATGTTATTATCAAAACGTCACACACTATTTATTTATTTGGATTTGGTCTTATTACCTTGTCTTTTTCTAATCTATAATTCAAATTGTACCTAACCATAAAAGAAAGCACATTTCTTTAATCTTTAGAACCAAAAGATCAACCAACAAACATAAACATAAAACCTCCATCTTGAAAAACAAATTATATAGGGATAAACACAAGATAATAAGACACCAAATCCAAATAAATAGTGTGTGACATTTCAGTAATAGCATTGTTACCATCTTCAGACATGTTGTTACACAACGCTGATACTGAAACATTAAACACTATTTATTTATTTGAATTTGGTCTTATTACCTTGTGTTTATAATCTATAATCCAAATTATGCTTTATCTTATATAGGGATATATTAAAAAAAGGAGAACTTGTATAATTTTTTCTAATACAGTAAAACTTCACTGATCTTCTTTTTCTTCTTTCTTATCTCCACTCAATCATATTAGGGTATCAAGTTGTGACCCTTGATGGTGTCTGTTTGACAACTATCATGACTGGGTGAAGTAGAATGCGTCTGCCTCTGTCATTAAGACTGGGAGCACTACTCAGTGGCAGGCCACCGACTTAGTTCCACTTCCCTGATAAAGGACATCTAATAGCATTGCCCAAGTTTCCTTTATAGAGAGGTGTCCTCTTACTAGAGACTTTCTAAATAGTAAAAATGGTTGCAAATGAAAACTTTCCTTTGTTGAGAGAGATGTGCAGGAGTGTCCTCTCATGGAGTAATATTCTACTGTATCACAATATTTTTCATATGAAAAAAAAAAATAAATAAAAAGGTCAGGTGTTGATATTAAAAATAAAAAGGGCATATCCTGACCAGGAGCTCATGTTCTTCTTCTTTCTTATCATGACTGGGTGAAGTAGAATGCATCTGCCTTTGTCATTAAAACTGGGAGCACTACTCAGTAGCAGGCCGACTTAGCTCCAAAAGAGAGCCATCTGGATTTGCGGTTTGTGGATGGCTTTTCTTGATTTATCAAGAAATTGGGTTAGCCTAATATCAGGGAACAGGCTAAATCAATGTTTAGTTGAGTTCTGTTCCACCAGATGGCGCTTTGCCTTCTGAAAAGCACATGTGCTCCTGGTCAGGATATGCCTTTTTTTTATTTTTAATATTTCATATATAAATTTTAAAAAGAGAGAAAGCAGATTTCTAAATACAGTCGAACTTGGATAATTCGAACCCCAAGGGACCATAAAAAAATTCGAATTATCCAAAAATTCGAATTAAAAACGGAAATTTTATTTATTTCAAGTTCTAGGGACCAAGATAAATATTCGAATTAAAGAGGTTTTCGAATTAAAGAAGTTCGAATTATCCAAGTTCTACTGTATTAACAAAACATGAAAGAGCTAACCCATAAAAATTACTATTATATACAGTCGACTTTCGATAATTTGAAACTCATTAATTTGAATCTCTCGATAATTTGAAATTGTTTCCCAGTTCCTTGAAAAAACATTTGATAAGTTGAATAAAATCAATATTAATTTCAACTCCGCCTTTGCTGGTCCCAAGCCCGGATGAAAAAGGAGGAGGGGGAGCAGTAACAAGCTCAGTAAAAAACCTGGGCTCAGCTGGCCTGGCTGATAGTACCCTGTAAGGTCTCCAGGGATACAGGATGAGCAGCGTTTGTACTCCATGTTAGGAGTTGCTGTACATGGCATCTGTTCCGCATGTCAGAGGCGGCCATTTCTTTTGGAGCTAAGTCGGCCTGCCAGTGAGTAGTGCTCCCAGTCTTAATGACAAAGGCAGATGCATTCTACTTCACCCAATCATGATGGTTGTCAACTTTACAAGCTTGATACCGTAAGATGATTGAGTAGAGATAAGAAAGAAGAAGAATATTAATTTTAAAGCTCCCAATAAATGTATTACTTTAAAAACTTGCGGTAAGTCACTTATTTCATTTTGTATCAACATAGTATGTATTAGAAATCATATATCGCCGCAACTCTTTTTATTATTATAGCGGTTAAGGAAGCTTTCGGGCAAGCCCTTCTTCAGCTAATTATATTGTACAATTAAAGAGAGATTATATATCGTTTTTAATATAAATCAAAATAAACGAAAAGAAATTTCTTTTCGTTTATTTTGATTTATATTAAAAACGATATATAATCTCTCTTTAATTGTACAATATAATTAGCTGAAGAAGGGCTTGCCCGAAAGCTTCCTTAACCGCTATAATAATAAAAAGAGTTGCGGCGATATATGATTCCTTCTTTCTAATTTGTCGAAATCCGCAAACCGTTTACCATGAATAGTATGTATATCCTGAAACTGCCAAAACTTCAAACTCTTGTTTAATTGATTTTTTCCCTTTCCCTTTTCTCTCTTGGTTGTTTAAACTCCTGTTATTTTGAACTCTTGATAAATTGAAATTTTGATAAGGCACAATTTGGATTATAGATTATAAACACAAGTTAATAAGACCAAATCCAAATAAATAAATAGTGTGTGACGTTTCAGTAACAACGTTGTTACCATCTTCAGACAAAAGTACTGAATGGCCTGAAAGTACTGAACACATTCAGTACTTTTGTCTGAAGATGGTAACAACGTTGTTACTGAAACGTCGCACACTATTTATTTATTTGGATCTGGGCTTATTAACTTGTGTTTAAAATTGAAATTTTCTCTGGTCCCTTGAGATTCAAATTATTGAGAGTTGACTGTATATATAGCTAATTTCTTTAGTGTTAACTCATTTCTCTTTTGAAAAGAAATTTTGATATTGTTTAATATTTTTATGTTTATAATAAAAGAAAATAAAACCTAATCCAAATAATTTATTAGTGTGTGATGTTTTGGCAACAGCATTGTTACCATCATCAGACAAAATTTTATTAAATCATTTTATTCTTGTCTGATGATGGTGACAATGCTGTTGCAGAAATGTCACACACTAATAAATTATTTGGATTAGGTCTTATTTTATTACAATCTATAATCCAAATTGTGCTTTATTATTTTTAGTTTTAAAAAATATATATATATATATTAGCACTGATTATCTATAAGGGTACCTTTATTCAAAAAATGATGCCAAAACAATGATTAAATAGAATAATTTGAAAGAAATAATCAATATAATAATCATACAACAGATCTTTTGGTTTTTAAATACATTTAATTTAATGCTGCTAGGTACATAATTCCATAAATATAAATGCTAAACTACCACCAGGGCAAACCGCAAGGCAAAAGTAAATTTAGGCTTAGAAACCAAAAGATTTGTCAACCAAAAGTATTGTTTTATATAAATGAAAAAAAAAAAATTACACTTTTATATATTAAAATGTTTTAGTTAGTTTTATATACTGCTTTTTATTAAAGAAAGAGGTGAAAAACATTTATAGAATTTTTTTAAAATGATTATTTATAAAAATCAGCAGACATTATAAATGTCAATCTAGTGAAAGTTTAACCTATTCATAATTTGACATTTGGTTTTTCTGTCTTTTATTAATCAACATTCGACACACATACTAAAGAGAGAGACTTAAATAATTATTTATTTTAAAAGATAAAAGGTATTAGAACTAATACATATGTTAGTAATCAAATGTTTTATTTTCAACTCATAGATCACCCTAGTAAGATTTCAAATGGCAATAAATTGGATTAGATCTTATTCCTGTTCAAATAAAATCAAATAATTGATTAAATTTATTTTTAAGCTAAATTTTTACCTACCTAAATACCATCGAAAATTGTTCAAATGAATTTGCCATTATGCTAGGTGGAATATATTCTCTTCTTTCACTCCAAATAATTTTTGAATTACGTTTTGATCTCATCTCGCTTCTACTGTTAAATATTTTAAAATGTTATCTTTTGATTCAATTTTTGGCGAAACGGCGGACCGCCAGAAAACCAAAACTACCGCAACTACGCCATTGTCAAACTGTCAAAAACCATAATTTTACTTGTTTTTTTATTTTAGGTAAAAAATTTTTTTTTCTTTTGCTAGCAGATGTTTTATATTTATTTTTATAAATTAAAGGATTAAATTAAGAGACCCCTATAAACAAATTTAAAAATGCATAAATATATCCGAAAAACATATGGCAAAAAGAATTCACTTACTTTATATTATCGTAATGTTATGCTTGAGTTTTGAAATTTAAAAATATTTTTATTTGTTATTTAATAAATATTTATCCCAATATATTTTAAAATAGTTTTTCTATAAAAACGCTCTACTTTTTACTATTTTTATTTTAAAGAACGTTTTAAAAGAAAACCAAAACACCTCGTTCTATAGTCATTTTGATATAACACAATGATATATTAAATACAATTTTTAGAGCTTTAATGATCGCTATAAAATGAAGGCTATGCCTATAACGAATTATTTTAATCAATACTAATGAATTGAAATTCATGACCTATTTAAGTTTTCAAATCGTGCTTATATTTATATATAATGTTTTATTGAGGTTATTATTTCCTCTTTGTAAAAATTCTAAAATTTAATTATTTTGCATATTTTATAGTTGCAAATATCAACAAAGGATATTTGAACCAGTTTATAAAAAGCAGCATAATTTTCAATTATTTTTTTTTTATGATTAAAAAATAGATGCTGTATCAGATTTTATTATATTTCCGTCTATAAAATCCTTAAAATTTCTAATCACATCAAAAGTCAGGTAGTTAGTGTTTTACTGTTCAGAAAATTATATCCATCTCATCAGAATATACTGCAATTGAAAATTATTTGAAAACCTTTTATATATGAAGTGTAATCAAGAATCAAAAATAATATTTTTGATCTAATCCATGAAAGAACTCAATTGATTTAATTAAATTTAAAGTGCTTTTAATTATTTTAGAAACATCTTAAAATGTTGTTCTATATTTCTTAATTTCTCTTCCTTACTAACACAAATAAAGAGGTTTTGCCTACAAGTTTATTTTCGATAACCCAAACATAAACTAATTTGATGGCTCCAAATTGTGGTCATATAGGAGAGTATCTAGAATATAAAAATAATAATTAAATAATATAAAATGTATCCAAAAGTATTTCCCTTTATGATGCAAAGCTCTCTGACACAGTAACAAAGACATGCGATCTAAATTTAGAATTAAAAAATATATATATAAATGTTGCACAAATTTGTTCTCATACAATTATTTTACATTTATTTTTTAATGTGAATAAATTCTCCTTTATATATATATTATTATATATTATATTTATATATATTATAATACCTTCAATAAATCATGGAACCGTGCTCGATTTTTAAGGGACTTTGAGAGTGTTCTGAAATATTATTAATCATCTCTAGCACATGGCCAGGTATTTGCTCACCGTGCATTTTAAATGATAATATACTAAAATTCATTTGTGGTAAATGACTTTTGTAAATCTTTTAATTTTTTATGTGGATCTTGTTTTTTTTTGTCTTGTGTGACGCGTTTCTTTTGTTGACTTTGCTTAGAATTTTTTAATGAAACTGATTCCAAGAATTATTAATTAAACATTATATTTATTGATCTACAAGAGAGAGAACAAAATATAAAAGAGAAACTAATATTGAACAAAGGAACTTTTTTTCTTTTGGTTAGCACCTATTTACCTGTGAGCTTACACACACTCTGTGGAAACAATTAATTAATATATATACAACATCTTTGGTCTTGAATATAACAAAATGGAGAGATAAGGAATCTACTTCAAAGAAAAAAAAATCCTTTATAAATAAGTTAAGAATCGTAGCAGAACTTATGAGTGTGTGTTTGAGGTGGGGTGATAATGAACAGGAAAATTAAGAGACTATATGACAGACTGGTTTTGGACACAGAGGAGAACATTGTATTAAAGGAATGGAGCCTTGTTCTCCAATCAGCAGTTGCCATCTTTGTATGTTTAGAAGGCTGTCATCAATTTTTTTTAGTTTCAGGAAAATGTTTTCAAACCTGATGTTAGAATACATTCGCGACCTTTGTACATAGGTATGCCACGAATCAACAAAAACCCACCTAACCTAACCATGTCCCACCCTTATCCTTAAAAGCTGCAATCTCTGGTTACTGTGAGGCGTAGATGGAGCCTGAAGCCTTGGCAGCACCAGAGACTGAAATGGACTCTGAACACCCTTTTCTTGTGGTCAAGCCACATGACCTATGGTGGCTGACTTGACTCCACCAGCACCAAGCCAGAGTCCAGCATGGACTCTATCTAAACGCCCCATCTCTATGGGCGAATCACAGAACCATGGTGGGTGATCATGGTGGCACATCTTCAGGCAGAACACCAGCTCCATCACGAGCCCGTGACCTTTTCCAAGTCTGCCCCAAGATTTACCATGTTCTTTTTTTATTTGCTTTTTTTAAATTCCAAACTTTTATTTTAATCCGCGTTCAGTTTATTGATGAATTTTACAAAATAGTCCAATTTTTTATTTCAATATTTTTTTCTCATAGATTAGAGAAGGGGGTCGTGATAGCTTTGGGATGGTTGGGTAACACTGGGGCACGGTATTTTTATACAGAGGGAAGAGAAAAGTAAACATCGGGTTCTCGAGGGGTGATCAGGAGTGGCTAAATAGGTGGATTGCTCACATCTGCTCTGGATTGAAAAAATTTTGGACCTTGCCCTGATGTTGATCAATTAAGGTAGGTGGGATTGATGGGTTATTTTTATGATCACAAATAGTTTATTTTATTATTATATATATATATTTTTTTGTGTGTGTGCATTAGGTTTTAGCATCTTCCCTTCATGTCTATATATATATATAGAAAATTTGCAGGGAGGAAATTGATCCATAGAAGCATAGGGCGTCCTATGCTTCTATATATATAATTTTTTTTTAAATAAAAAATTAAACCTCCTTTCTGTGTTTTTATGCTTTTGATTGTGTACATTATAATTTTAAATTAGTCTTTCAATAAAATCTGTTATAAAACTATTTTAGAGGCGTAATATTCTTTTAAAAATAAAACAATTTCTACTGTCCTTACTGCGATATCGCAGTAAGGACAGTAGAAATTGTTTTATTTTTAAAAGAATATTACGCCTCTAAAATAGTTTTATAATTTGATAACAGATGGCGCTCTAGTACATCGTAATAAAATCTGTGTAACCAAAAAAGGAGTGGCTAAGAATAAGTTGAATAGGCCAAACTCCAGCGTTTTATGCCATTGAAGTACTGCTGCGTACAGCCCTGTCAGACTACATTCTTTCCTTTGGATGCAACATACATTTCAGGGATATAGACACTGTAGATGAGGATGGAGCTGCCTGTCCTCACCTCCAAGCCGGAGTACCTTGGACAAATCCTTACAGTTAGATAGCAAACCATCATAGATAATGATGGCATGTATTTTGAAGAATGTTTTTCATTATCTTCGTCCTCTATTTGGTTTTTTTCAGTGTTAAAGAACTTTTTGCTTAACCTAGATTTTCATCATCATACATTTTGTCCTTCCCCTCTTTAATTATGTAAATAAGCAATGAGTTTAAATAATTTTAGTCGACTAGCCATGCTGGCTTATTTTAACCACATATGTTTAGTCATTCACCATATACTACGCTACTGTTGAAACTAGTTTGCATAGTTTTTTGCATAATTTTTTGTATAAGTTTTTTGAATATTTTTTGCATATTTTTCGTTTTGGAAGGATTCATTTGTTTAGGTTTGATTTTTGTAGTTTTTTATGTGGTTTGGTCACGTGCTTGGGACCCTATAAAAAGAAAGGCGCAGCCAGAGGAAAGAGAGGAGAGTGTGGTAGCTGGTGGTAGGAAGACCTTGTAGAGCTGTCTCCCGAGTAGCAGGTGGCCAAGGAAGCTGTCTCCCGAGTAGCAGGTGGCCAAGAAAGCTGTCTCCCGAGTAGCAGGTGGCCAAGGAAGCTGTCTCCCGAGTAGCAGGTGGCCAAGAAAGCTGTCTCCCGAGTAGCAGGTGGCCAAGAAAGCTGTCTCCCGAGTAGCAGGTGGCCAAGAAAGCTGTCTCCCGAGTAGCAGGTGGCCAAGAAAGCTGTCTCCCGAGTAGCAGGTGGCCAAGAAAGCTGTCTCCCGAGTAGCAGGTGGCCAAGGAAGCTGTCTCCCGAGTAGCAGGTGGCCAAGAAAGCTGTCTCACAAAGACAAGTGGCCAAGGAAGCTGTCTCCCGAGTAGCAGGTGGCCAAGGAAGCTGTCTCCCGAGTAGCAGGTGGCCAAGGAAGCTGTCTCCCGAGTAGCAGGTGGCCAAGGAAGCTGTCTCACAAAGACAAGTGGCCAAGGAAGCTGTTTCCCAACGGGGTAAAGGTAACCTCTAGTCGAAGTCAATCGTCATATGTGAATAAATATCATATTCATGATTAAGAGCGTTTGTTCATTTCTTCCGGTTCACCACCTGCCTATCGCTACCTCCAAGTTTTGATTTCTTAGACGGATTTATTTTTTACATTTGTTGTTAGTTTTAACAGCTACACAATATTTATTACTATTCTAGTTGTTGTTGTCGTGTCCAAAGAAGAGCCTCAGATGTCTCCATGCATCTCCATCACAGCAGCAGCAATATCCACTATCTTGCTCTTCATTGGAAAATGGGTGCCGTTGCCACGTTAGTCACCTTGGAAACAAACCAGAATTTGGTCGAATATTCCAAGGGTCCAGGGGGGACCGCAGGGAGGTGTGGTCTATTCTAGTAAACTTCACTATAACAACACATGGGACCAGGATTTTATGTTGTATTGATTGTTGAAACATATGTGTTTAAAACTTGCTTTTTAGAACTATGATTTTATAACCCTCGGCAGAGCTGACTGCTACAAAGTGCATCCCAGGTGGCAGATAGGGGAACGACCTTCAGATATGAACCAGGCCAGCTGCAAAACAAGCAGAATAACTTTTGACGAATTGCCATGGACAAACAGCTACATTGTTAGAAGAGGAGAAAGACCTCTTTAAAAATCCTGAGTTCAACTGACCCAGTTGATAGACCTCAGCAAGGGTTCGTCTCCAATGATATGAAATAACTACATCTGTGCTCATCAGAGTCGGCATCAAAGGCTTCAATGTTAGGAACAGCCTCAAATTACAGGCAAAGTCAGACTTTCACCAAAGTGTGTCATGT
>CP092878.1:123499-148985 GCA_030710605.1 Cordylochernes scorpioides | reverse complement strand
ATTTGGTTAGCCCAGGCTCCTGGAGCGTACAGAAATCACCAACTACCCAGGTGGTTCTCCAGACCAAATTCTTTTCTGTTTATTTCCAATGTAAAGGTCCAATTCATGAGGTGGCACTAAGTGGATTAATTTCTTGGAAGATTTTCCAGGGATTGAAATAATAAAATATTCCTTTGTAGAGTCGAGCATCAAATTGAAGGTACCACAAATTAATTTGGTGTTTAATTTTTATTTATAATATATAATTTAATTTTTATTTAATTGGTTATAACCTAGATTTCTGTAGGTATCTGCAACTACCTGAGTTTTCAAAGACCTGTTTTTTTTTTACAAGAGACAAATATATATTCAATTCAAAAGGTGGAGCTAATCTAAAATAACAATGAGAACATTGTTTTATTATTAAAATATCCCAAATGAAATCCTCCTTCATATAAATATTTTTGAAATATAAATTCTTCAATATTTATATTTAATCAAAGAAGTAAAATATTTACTTTTACCATGAAAAAAAATAAAGAAATTTCTTGCTCTTCACCCCAGTTAAAATGCTTAATCAAGAAAATTTAGTTTTAAAGTGGCAAAAAAATATCCTAAAAGTTCTAAATATTGATGATTCCTCCAAGCTAAAGATGCTTTATTAAAATGGGAAAGGAACAAAGCAAGCCAATTCCTTCAGAACCTGTTAAAGAATGTATCGAGAAACCAACTATTGTAATGCCTTTGTGTTCAAAAAATGTTACTCAGCATTCAAGAGGTGTATATTGCTACAAATGTCTTCCAAAAATCACTGAAAAAATACCATTATATACCGATTTGGGTAACAGTAATTTTCTAATAGATGCAAAAAACCTCAAGTTTAGTTGTAAATCCAAGTATGCAACTCGATATGATGATGATGAATCAAGTTATTGTACAACGTCACTGGAGAGTTCTGTTTTGCAAAAATCGGAAGGTATACAAGAAACTAAACCATCCCTTAGTTGCATATCTACAACTTTCGAAGATACAACTACCTTTACTGAAGAAAGAATTATACCATCAACCATGTTAGAAGATGAAACAGATTATATGTATAAATATAATTCATATAGATATTAGCAGAATGCAACTTTATAACCTCAGAAAAGAAAGATCAAAGTAAATTAGAAATATAAATGAAAAAATCAGATTTATACACAAAATAAAATTATAATTTAAATTGTGTAATGTTTTAATCTATATTGAGCCATTAGCACATTTTCTATTTAACGAGAACGACAGCCAGTTTTTTTAACTATCATTAGTACAGGTTATGCAGGTAATTGTAATCATGGTGGTGAGTAGTTGGCGATTGCTTTTCCTGTAAGCGCACCACATGTCTACACATGTAGAAAGCAGTTTGACTTTTGCACTTCAAAATGTAGTAGAGCCCTATTTGTTTACTTTCACTCACTGTTTGTTTTGTCCTCTTGAAAGATTTATTAGCCAGCGTAAATTTTTTTTTTCCAGAATAGTTCCCAATGCGGGATTTGGTCGTTGCTGTCTGATATCAACAATTTATATCACTCGCATACAGATTCACAGCATCGGTTTTAAATGACATTGATATTTTATTATAAAATTTACATATTTACAATCCATTAACATTAAGATTAATAGACCACAAGTATTCATTTTTTAAAAAAATATTCTTATGTTCTTCTCTCTCTCTCTCTCTATGATAAGTGTGGAGAAGCCGACCATCTACAAGTACCATCTTGGTATTGATTTGGGTAACGCCAGCCAACACCTCGACCTGTCCACTTTGTGGGAATGAACTGCCAGAGTCTTTCCCGCGGTGGGAACAACCAATGAAGACTGTATATTCATAAATTTTACATTTATTCATCTATATTTTGATGTATATAGTTGTTTATTTGTTTTGCATATTTTCATTTATAAATTAATCTCATAATTTAGTCTATGAAAATAAAAATATTGGACTGGTGACCAAAACAAACTGTAAATAGATGGCTTAATGTTATATAGTTATGATAATTGTTTGTGATGAGATATAATTAAATGTGATGTTTATGTAATTTTGATCGTAATTGAATAAAATATATAAAATGTAAATGTGTTTTAAATATTAATGACAAGCACAAACATATTTATCCTTATTTAATTATATTTTCTCAATTTTGTTTTTAACCTTTTATTATCATAAATAAACGATGTAATAAAGAAGTATCAATCTCTCCCTCTCTCTCCAATTATATTACTTTTTGTTTGCTATCAGTCTTTTGTCGGCGATTTTCCGATGCCTAAGATTTTGTAACAATGTATTCGTTTCTGTTTTAAAAAAATGAAAGTCCAATTACAGAAGAGTTGGTAATACTTTGAAAAGTATTTGGAGAGAAATCCCTGAAGAAAACCGCAGTTTTTGAGTTGGTTAGCTGCTTTACAATTGGACGAAGTTCAATCCAACCAAATTGCAGAGAAAAAAACTTCCAGAAATAATAAATTATCATACTATAACTTTCGGCTATAACATGTCCTTTCGTGGGATTTAGTTCATTCCATTATTCGCGATAATCTGAAATTGTAAAAGAAGTTTAGCAAGTTTTGGGTTCCCCAACCAACGCTAGATCCTATTTGACTGTTGCTGTTTTGTATATTTGGGTCAACAATGAAATTTCTATGTTTCTTCAGGTTCTACACTCAACATATCTAGCCCCAAAAGGACTTTTCCTATACAGTCAAATGAAAATGTCTTTTAATTGGCAGCGATTTGTGTCACGAGAAAACATGTATATATATATATCTGTTTGAAAATAGAGCAATCCATATATTATATTATTTAAAAATGCCTATTTTGGATCAAAAAGTTTTATTTCCGATATTTCGTGTGGCAACTCGCCAAACTTCTTCGGGGAACAAGATTGTTTTGAATAGCTCGCGTATCACTTCACGCATATTGTAGATTTTAGAAATTTTAAAATTTTATAGCAGTTGTACATACTCGTGAAGTGATACGCGAGCTATTCAAAACAATCTTGTTCCCCGAAGAAGTTTGGCGAGTTGCCACACGAAATATCGGAAATAAAACTTTTTGATCCAAAATAGGCATTTTTAAATAATATATATATCTATATTTAGAAAAATGAATGTATGTGTGTGTGTCCTTTATGCCTGACCAAACCACTCATTGGAACGCCATGAAACTTTGGGAAGTTATTTAGTATAGTACTGGGAAGGTTTCTGAAAAATAATTTCTTGAATATCTTGAATATCCTTAGAGTTATTTGCAGATTTGTAGATTTAACTCGCAAGCAGCGCCACCATTGAGACGATGATAACAAGTTTTTTATCTATAAGTTTTATTATCACTAAGTTTATTATCATAAAGGTTATTTATCAAAAGTAAGATTATCTCAGGATGAAACGGCAATTTATTTGAGACAAGAATAATGATACAATTCCAAGGCAAAGATACCATTCCTTTAACTTACAATTACCGAGGGAACCAATTAATATTGATTTTATTCAACTTATCGAGTATTTTTCAAGGGACCGGGAAAAATGTTCACTAGATAAAACGATGATTTTGTAATGTAGAAAATTAGGAAAGACAAAATTCAAGATGACACGGCACACAGGGACCGGGAAAAAATGTTCACTTTATCGAGAGATTCAAATTTACGAGTTTCAAATTATCAAAATATATCTTTTTTTTATAAGTTTATAGAGAATTGTTTTAACAAATGTTCGTTAGACAAACCTTTACTCTGGTAAAACCCGGGCGAAACCGGGTACGTCCGCTAGTTAAAAATAAAGAAGGTATCTCCTGACCACGAGCACATGTGCTTTTTAGATGGCAGAGCGCCATCTAGTGTTAAAAATAAAGAAGGCATCTCCTGCCATCTAAAAAGCACATGTGCTCGTGGTCAGGAGGTGCCTTCTTTATTTTCAACTAGATGGGTGACCCGTGTGCATATCTACCCGTGTGATATATATTTAGATAAGATTTTTTTAATAATTGTTTGTTATTAGCATTATCTATTTGTTTGCATCAGCATAATTTAATCTAATCTTTGATAGAGGGCGCTGTTCGTGAGCTAAGTAGAATAATTTGAATATATAGTTTTAATAATTGATTTATATATATTTTTAAATAGCCTATCGTCTTCCCCTATTTTTTACCTATGTATGGAAATTTTGGTTTGAATTAGTGAACTACTGCGAATTTGTATTCCGGACATACAAACAAACAAACATACAAACATTGATTTTTATAGATATAGATATCAACACCTGACCCACTTATCTTTTATTTTTTATATTGTGTTTTCATATATATGTAATAGATTGAAAGTATTATTGTATTACACTATAGAATCCTATCGATTCACTGTAACGTTGAAGTTATCACTGTAACGTTTGGACGATTACCTTTTTGAGATGGGTTGAGTTGATTGTTAATTGTGGTGGGCGCAGTCGTTTTGCTGAAGTGGCAAGGTGTTCACACAGGGGAAAATAACGAGGACACAGAGTTGAGTTGAAATGGACCAGCGATCTAGGGAGAAAGGGGTTGATGCTAGTTTGCGGACTTGACTAATCTATGGCTGTTCACATTATTGAGGATTGGACTTATCTGATGGTTGAGAAGATGGGGTTGGCTCCAAACTGGTCTCAACGGCGCCACGTTCCAGACTAACTAATCTCAGTTCCCGATTTAACGCGAAAACTTCTCAGGGCTCTGATTGGTTGGTGGTCGAGTCGTGTAAGCTTTCTATTGGTTCCTAGATAATCCTCCTGGACTCTGATTGGATCTCTGCTAATTCTTTGTTCTTAGCTTGTTCTGACCTGATCCCGGAAATACTAGGTTCTTGAACCCAGTTTTATGAGTTCCTGGATAATAAAACCTGCTAATGACTGCTTCCTCTTTGATGGCCTTTCTCTCTAAATCTTTCTCCCAGATTTCTAAGCCTTGTTTTTATTAAAATCTTTTAAAACATACATTGCATACATATTTGGGACGGGATTACATCCAGTTATGTACAAATTATGACATATATATATAACGCTTTAGCTTCTCAAGGCTTGAAAGAAGGTGACAATAAAAATGATAGAAACTGGAAAGTGAGATGGCATAGGTATTTAGATGATGAAGGTTGATGAAATATTTTTTTTATATTGTATTTTTATTTTCTCTAAAATTTCGCTAAATTAATTAAAATGCATTATATTATTTATTTATATAAATATATACTTTAAAATACAGCTATATTTACCTATAAGCTTGAATTAAATTTTCAAAATTTAAAAGGAGTTTAAAATATTTTATTTATAATTTGGGGTCTCTAGATATTATATGGTCATAGAGAAAAAAAAGATGAGCAAAGTAGAAATATGAAAAATAAATTTATTTCGATAAATGACAATTAAACAGGGATGCAACTTGATCAATTCTTTATTTTAATTATATAGAACGCTATCATCATCTTCTTCATTAAGACAATAATCGCTAATAACGATAGGATTATCATCATTTTCAAATTGATAAGAATAATCTTGTGTACAGGAAGTTTCGCTATCCACTGATACTATCCCTCTAAGATTAGGAGCAGATAATGAAGAATCTCTTTTGATTGGCTCTTCATAATAATTCTCACTTTTCGGAAAATAATCACAATAAATACTTGATAACGATTCATTGGAATATTGTGGACTTATAATCATAGGAAAATCCGCAAATCTACATTTCTTCCTTATCTTTTCATTTATATTTTGGCTTTGAAAATCATATTTTTCAATTACGTTTGGAATATATTTTCCTGTAGGTTGGATATTTGATTTAGATAAAGGTGCTTGGTAATTCTCTATGAATGTAGTATAAGTAGTGATATTTGGTCTTATGTTCTTTTGTAGTACCTTGGTCTCTTTGCTGACAATAATTCCAGGGTCACTATATTTATTAAATTGTTTTTGACCTTGTTTAATAGGAGAATCAATGGTAGATAGACTCGGTAATGAACTATATACTTCACTTACATATTCATCTTGAGGAATATTGGAGGATAATGAAGGGATTAAAAACATATTTGATTGAGGCGGACTAGTTACTGATAATAATGATGAAATTGTTTTATGTAAATATAAATTTGGATGAGAACACTGTAGTATTATGGGATGTTGATTCTTGTTATATGAAACGCTTCTGATCTCTGCTGAACTTTTCTTTGATTCCTCTATTCTTTCAGATTTAATTTGTTCTTTATAAGTAATTTGCTTAATTTGGCGTACTTCTGATGTAGGATAAAGCTTTGAAATAGTGGATAGTTCTTTATTTTCTTTTTCATCTTTGATTAATTCTTCATTTCGAGAATGTGAAGATAATTTAGTTTTTGATGCTTGATCTTGATAAAATCGGGAACCCTGTTCTTTATAAGGAATTTGTTTGATTTGGCGTACTTCTGATGTAGGATAAAGCTTTGAAATAGTGGATAGTTCTTTATTTTCTTTTTCATCTTTTATTATTTCTTCATTTCGAGAATTCAAAGGCAATTTAGTTTTTGATGCTTGTTCTTGATAAAATCGGGAACCCTGTTCTTTATAAGGAATTTGTTTAATTTGGCGTACTTCTGATGTAGGATAAAGCTTTGATATAGTGGATAGTTCTTTATTTTCTTTATCGTCTTTGATTATTTCTTCATTTCGAGAATGGGAAGGCAATTTAGTTTTTGATGCTTGATCTTGATAAAATCGGGAACCCTGTTCTTTATAAGGAATTTGTTTAATTTGGCGTACTTCTGATGTAGGATAAAGCTTTGAAATAGTGGATAGTTCTTTAATTTCTTTTTCATCTTTGATTATTTCTTCATTTCGAGAATTTAAAGGCAATTTTGTTTTTGTTTCTTGCTCTTTATAAAATCGGGAACCCTGTGGTTCTTTTAAATATTTGTTATCATGATTTGCTATTGATAGCAGAGAATAATAAGGTTGCTTTTCAACTAATTTTTCTGGTGGGACATTCTTCGGGGATTCAGTTTCAACATCACTTTCAAAAATTTCATATGGTGTAATTGGAATCTTTTCTAAAGATTGAAATAAAGGTTCAATATATTCTGGTGTTGAAGGCTTTAGTGATTTCTCTATTTCATCTTGCTCAATGTGTATATAATAGGGTAAATTTAAATGCAAATTTTTATCAGAATCAGTTGAATTTACTTTTTCGGATTCTTGTAATGTAATTTCTTTAATACTTCTAATACTAGTTGTTTTCGTTTGGCATTCTGAATCAATTGTCTTTGTAAGATCTTTTACAGACACTTGTTCAAAAAGGTTTTCAGGTATTTCTTCTGTAATATTATAAATTAAATCTTTTTTTATTGCTGTATCTTCAAAAAATTGTTGTTCAGTGTGTGTTTCATCATTATTTTTATTTTCAGGAAGTATAAGTTTTTCATCCATTTTTTCTGTTGTAGATGTATTATTCAAATTATTAGATAATATATTTTCAGAATTGGTGACATCTACAATTGCGGATTCTTTTGAGTGTTCATAGGTTTCTGGTACCATTTCTTTTTCCATATCATCTAAAATAGTCTTTTTTAAGTTTTTTAAAAAAGGGGCGTTAATGAATTCAGATCGAAATTTCTCTTCATCAATATTGAAAGACAAGCCATATTCTGAAAGCTTTTTTTTCAATTCCTGAATATAGGATTCGATTATCTTTTGGTCTAATATCTTTTCATTTATTTTGTGATGATAGATGGGGATTTCTTTTTTAGAAGTTAATGCCTCATACTTTTCTACTATAACTTTTGGTATATCATAAATATTCTCTTTACATGATCCAATTGGTTGTTCAATAACATTTTGGGTGTGTTGTTGAATAACTGGCTGTTGAATATCTTGTTTACGCTTTTGTTCAGAAGGAATTTTAAATTTTTCATCACTCTGTATTAGGTAAAGATGATCTTTATTCTCTTCCTCGGAAATTGAGCCTATAAAATAAAATGACACACTCTTACTATCAAATATATTTTCAGTTTCATTAAAATCATTGTTTGACCGCGGTTTTGATAGTTCTTGATTTTCCAAGGTATCAGGCTCAAAGAAACTTACATGGCTTTCTTTTTTCTTAGAAAATATTCCGCTAATTGATGGTTTTGAAATTAGTTCTCTAGAGGCTTCCCTCTTCAAAAAAGAGCTCTTCTTTGATGCAATCTTTTTAGTTTTGCGCTTCTTTTTTGATTTCAATTTTTGAGATTCTTTCAACATGTCTTAACTAAAGAGACAACTTCTTGAACTTCTGCTCTATAATTTTCTAAATTTATTTTGGATATTTTAAAAACATTTAATTTTAAATTGCTTTTTAAATATAATTTTTCCTTTGTAAAATCAAAACATTTAATTAAATTCATATAATCTCTTTGATAGATGGTTGCGAAAACTTTTTTCCTCATTATTTTTTTCAGAGATTGTATGTGGGGGTAAAAATTGAGTTTAATAATTCTGTTATTATCTTTTCTTTTTAATTTGTGGAAAATTATTTGAGCTACATCGCGTGTTATTACGATAGGAATATCTGAAACAATCTAGAGTACTTTGTTTTTTCAATAGTGTTGATTGCGCCTTAGAATATTCCGGTGACCTTTAAAAGAATCAGAAGATATAATGGAAAAAAATGTAGATTGGTAAATTTTTCGTCAAATCAATATTAATTTTAAAATATTCCTATATAAATCGATGAAATTTGATCCTCTTGAAAAGACGGTAGACATGCTTAGAAATTTTCATCATGGTTCAAAGTAATTTTTATCTTGGATAAAAATTTTATAAGAACATGGTACAGATTTTTAGCTAGATACTCTAAGAACATTTCTTGTTGTGATTTCCTTTGATCTATTTTTGTATTTTTCTCATATTTTATATTTCATAATTATTTAAGAGAAATATGTTTTGAGAATAATTGCATATCAGACTTTTATAGAGAGTAGAGATGCATGTAAACACCTCACCACCTCGCTTTTAAAAATAGTAATAAATCATTTTTATATTATTCACTCTATTCGTCTAGTTTTCGAGGTTTCAAAAATTTAGAAAATAAATAGGCATTTTAAAATCATAAAAGTATCACACAAAGGGATAATTGTTATGATTTAGAAAAGTGTGCATTTTAAAAAGAACAAGCTCAAACTGACTTCTTTCAAGTAGTCTCAGAAAAAAAAAAGATATTAAACATTCATTTTATAATTTATCTAAAATGCTTAAAATTCTTTAAATATCTATGATTACTTTTTATATTGAGAGAGAAAGAGAGAGAAATGGAAAAGAAGCATATCTTGCAAGCTTAGGGAGAAATAAAATTTATTTACCAAAAATGCTAAATGTTTAATTTTATTATATTCAAGCACCTCATCAATCAATATATTCTTATAAATATAATAGCAAATAAGCAAACTCAGCCTAGGTTCATCCTCCCCCCATATATGATTATTCTAAATGAATGTTTCAATATTATCTTTCTTTAACTTTCTCAATATAGACTTCACACAATGGTTTTAGAAAGCTTATTTAATATATATTTAGGGATAAACAATTTTTAAACCAATGAATTTTATTTTAAATGAATATTTGTTCATCTTCAAAAATTACCTCACCAAAAGAAAATATATGCATGATGGTATTTAAAACAGATTAATATACATCATCAGTTTTGAAACATTAAAGAAATGAAGGATTTGATATCCAAAATCTCTCTCTACATATAATATTTTAAATAAAGTAAATAACTACTAAACGCTCCCAAAGCCATCAACTTTACCACTCCATAATTTTTTTTAATCCTCGCATAAACCTTTATACATGATATAATGGTAACCCAGGCTTTGGGGTCTCCTGCTTCAATTTATATGATAGAGTGGGAACAACCCCACTTGTGGGATTATTATTATTCTGAGATTGGCCATGGGATGCCATACAATTTGTGTAACTCAGAAAGATCATGGATAAAGAATAAATAAATAATAACAGAAAAAAAAGGCACACTTCGACAGCAAATAGATATGTGTATAGAGAATCAACATTCTTTTGGTTTTTAACATTTTATTATGAGATTTATCCTCAGGTTTCCTTTCATATTTTCTACAATCCAATACTTTGTAGATATAATTTTGAGAAATTAGAAATATATAGTTAGGAGTTTTACTTTAATGGGGTACAATAAGATGGGTTCATTCTATCTAGTACCCTAGACCTAAAAAAGTCGATAATTCGCAATCAAATGGCGAGACACCCATTATATTGTGTCTAATTATAACAATGAAGTCAACAAGCATTTTATTTTCAGATTGATAAGATGAATGAAATGGAAATTGTTGAACTACTACATATTTTAGGAAACAAATGAACTTCAAAAGGGTCAATGATTTACTCATAGATTATTTGAGACGGCGTTTGGTGGAAACAGAGTTCGTAGCATATTGTGATATGGTTCACCTATTAATTTTATAAGGTTTGGGGAACATACTTTTTTATTTGTATTAAAATTTTTCAGTTTGAGATTTTTTTTTTCAAATCTCTGGTGATAAAATTTGAAGGATTCTTTTTTAGTATTGAATTTTTCTAAAGTTTTTGAAGTAAAACAGGGTTTACAGTAACCTGGCTCAGGGTAAAACTGTCTCGTGTTTTTGTGATGGCTTTTGCTGCGTAGATAGTATATTTTGAAAGAATTGCGGCTGTTGATTTTGGAAAGCGATCATGAATTCCTTGAATTGATTCGCATCCATTTGTTTAGCTTTAAGTGAACAAACATAAAAATCAGGTATTTTTTTAAATTGAAATTATATTTTTAATGATGACATGGGGAAGCAAAAATTGGGCCTAAGCCTAGTTGAAGAAACAAAAGTACCTTGAAGTCTTGAAAAAAATCTCGACGCCACTTGGGAGTTGAATGAGTAATTGCTCTTTTAATCCATAGTAGATTTTTATTGGACACAAACAGTAATTGAAGTTGAGTAAACATCAATGTTTCTAACTAAGAGTATGATGGTAAAAAAACTATCCTAATATATTCTGTAAAATGAAAGGATTCAAAAGCATGAATGTTTCTTTTATACATAATACAAACTTCTACTGCCCTTACTGCGATGAAAAAATACATTTTACTGTCCAATAAGCTTATGTCCATAGTTTTCTTGAAAACCATTTCTGAGATTCCATCCTTCAGTGCTGCGTATATAAGCAGAATCGTCCAATACGTATTAGAGCTCTGAGAAGCGGTCTGGTGGATTAAATTGGCGAAACCGCTGGGAGGGTTCACCACTGATGAGCCAAGCCCTCCCAATATATTTTTTCATCGCAGTAAGGGCAGTAGAAGTTTGTATTATGTATAAAAGAAACATTCTTGCTTTTAAATCCTTCATTTTATATGTATAGGTGGCGCGTTATTGCTTTGTCCTAATATATTCTGTTACAACATCACCCTATGTGCTAAAGTGAAAATATTAATTCATCAACTTGTTATTTTTCCTTTATGTCTATTTTATTTTATTTATATTGCTTTACTTAAGAATATAATTTCTAACAACAAATTGCAAATCAAATGTGTAACACAAATTAGGTTCACAAAGGTTAAAAGCGGCATTGAAAAAAATCACAATATAAATGAAGCTATATATCCTAGATCTTCACTATATATCTCCAGGAATATATATATATATATATATTAATACTGTAGTAAATACACATAAATTTTACTATTAGAGAGATTGAACAGTTAATTAAAAATACTTTGGCCAGTAAATCTTTTTATTACCTCAATGTTTAAACAATTTTTTTTGTCGTTGTCAGGAGTGAACAAAATTTTTTAACGCTTTGCCAAATGTTTTAATTTTTGTTCGCTCCTGACGAGGACAAAAGATTTTGCCGAAACGTAGAGGTAATAAAAATATTTACTTGCCAAGTATCTTTAATTTGAAGAACTATGAATGCCGCCCAGGCAGCCTCTATCTTTAAGATTATTAAAAATTATTATTATCACCATAATAGCTTTTCTTCCAATAGTTTTTAAGTTTATTTTATACTAGCGGACGTACCCACCCGGCTTCGCCCGGGTTTTACCCGTGTAAAGGTTTGTCTAACGAATCTCTCGATAAAGTGAACATTTTTTCCCGGTCCCTTGAAAAATACTCGATAAGTTGAATAAAATCAATATTAATTGGTTCCCTCGGTAATAGGAAGTTAAAGGAATAGTATCTTGCCTTGGAATTGTATCATTTTTCTTGTCTCAAATAAATTGCAGTGTCATCCTGAATTTTGTCTTTCCTAATTTTCTACATTACAAAATCATCGTATCATCATGATAATATTTAGAGCAGATTGTTGAATTATAACAGATAAATTAGAATATTTATCTTGATTATTTTAAAGCGAAAAGTAATTTCAAAAATTTTATTTGCTAGAAACCTTCCCAGTACTATACTAAATAACTTCCCAAAGTTTCATGGCGTTCCAATGAGTGGTTTGGTCAGGCATAAAGGACAAACAGACACACACACACATACATTCATTTTTATATATATAGAAGATTAAAATTAACAAATTATTCTATTTAAAGGAAAAGAGTTAATTCTCTCTCTTAAAAATCATATATATATTTGATAATTACTATTTTGCGAAATATAGTGAATTCCTTAATTTATATATACTAAATATTAAGGATTTTATTTAGGATTTACGCGAATAATTTTGTTCATCACATATAAACGCAAAATAATTATTATGTGCATTTTAAATAGAATAACATTTTTGTTATTTTTCTCTGAAACATTTTAATTCACAAATTTAATTTAGTACACTGTGATCACGTTGTTTACAATTTGCATGTGCTAAATTTGTTATATTCAGTTTTTATTTTTAGTCATAAAATAAAAAGGTGAAAAAATGGTAAGGCTTTCGCCATTATTTTTAATAAAATTTTTTGTTTGTCACAAAACCTTTAGAACGGAAATTTGGAACAATAATCACCGATTCTGGAAATTTAAAACCATAAAAAAAATATATATATATATATAAAGAGCCTTATAATAAATAAATTAATTATAAATAGCATTATATAGTTACAACATATTTCCTAGTGTTAACACTTGTTAAAAGACAACACATTTAAATGATTAATAGCACATATAATTTTATCAAACGATAACATTGGACGTGTCTAGAGATTTCGATACTTAATTCTTTTTAGGGTTATGTGTAAGATTTCTTTCTTTTCAAATTTCCCAGCGAAATTAGGAAACCTATTAAATAGTTCATGGTGGGTAAATGTGCCCTTGATTCAAAGAACCTGAAGTAGTTTCCAATGAATTTGCTCCAAATACCGAAAATAGACAATTTTTATAATGTCTGTTTAAATCATTTCCCCCACCATAATATGAAATACCAAATGATGATTTATCCATTTGACTGCCATTTATCCAATGTTATGGATGTTTCAGCCTAAAGCTGTCAAAACCAAGCTGGCCGTTCATCCCAACTCCAGGAAAGCCATCCAGATTACCAGGAATGAGTATCATTCAGCCAGACTTGATAGGTAAGTGTTAGTTTCTCTCTCTCTCTTTTAAATTTAAAATATAAGCTACCATGGATAAAACTTAGGGAATATGTACTTTTTGGCATGTATATCGGGATTCAGACAATAATTCTGTAAGATATTACAGTGACCTTTATTGAAGACACACGAGATAACCAATATACACTCATAGACAAAACTTAAGGAAGTTGTACCTTTTATCATGTATATCAGGATTCAGACAAAAACTCTGAAAGATATTACAGTGACCTTTATTGAAGACACACAAGATAACCAATATACACTCATAGACAAAACTTAAGGAAGTTGTACCTTTTATCATGTATATCGGGATTCAGACAATAACTCTGTAAGATATTACAGTAACCTACCACCTATGGGGGTCCATGGAAGGATGGTCTAAACCATTGGTTTTCGACCGCTACGACCCGGGTTCGCTTCCCACATTGGGCACTTTTTTCTGATTAAAAAAAAAAAAAAATTCCCCAATGGTCCCCGATTCTTGCAAAAGTCCAACCCCACCAACGAGTGCAAGTAACCAAATGGGGCTCTGGCATATTTGTAAGTGCAATGTCTAACTGCTTTTTACATGTGTAGACTTGTGGTACACTTACAGTAAAAGTAGTCGCCTTCTTCTACCCACCATGATTATCATGGCCTTTACCACGTGTACTAGGGATAAGTAAAAAAAAACAATTACCTTTTTTGAAAACACATAAGATAACCAAGTGTGAACTTACATGACATTTTAAATCTTGGTCTCTCATGGGAAACTATAAATTTATACAGTAGAGACCAGACTCCATGAGAGGACACCTCTCTACAAAGGACAGTTTTCTTAATTAAAATTGCCATTTTTAATAATTAGCAACTCTCCAGTAAGAGGACACCTCTCTCTTTAAACTACACTTTTGCTCTGCAACTAGATGTTGTTCTTTACTGAGAGGTAGTTCTACTGTTTTCTCCTTTTTGTGAGTACAAATATTTCGCCTAAAATATATATACAGTTAAACCTGTCTATAGCGCCCCCTCTTGGGACTCACCAAAATAGGGTGCTATAGAGATGGGGTGCTATAGACAGGTCACTTTTAATGTAAAATGTTTACATTTTAATGTTTAAAATCGGGCGCTATTTAGAGGGGGCGCTATAGACAGGTTTAACTGTATATATTTTTGAAATTATTTATAAAGAAAAAAGGGACCAATATTCCAGAATTAAAAAAAAATCAGTGACAAGTTGATATTTCCTTTGATAGATGGTGCCAGCCATCAGAAACTTTTGATTTGCATAACCAGGAGATGCCTTTTCTATTAGTAGCCTCTCTTCTGTCTGTTCTCCAATAGGAAAGGTTCTTTACACAAACCTCTTGGTCTTCTCTTCTGAAACAAACAAAAGACTTATGGGTATGACTAGAGTTGGTCAATGGTCAAAATCATTTTATTTATTTTTTTCACAGAATTTGTGATGTCCAGGAGGAAACAGGAAGGTTCCGCTAAGAATCACATTTTAAGTAAGTACTTGTGTTGTTTAATAATTAATAAAGTAAAACTAGATCCCTCCTCTCCTTATCGTGCAACTGAAAGTTGCTGATGGCTGCGCCATCTATCGGAATAAATATCAACTATTCTCGTTTATTTCTAATTATTCCAGAATTGGCCAAATACCCATTCTTGATTAATCAAGAAAAGCTAACCACGGACGCGTTTCGGGCTGTTGGCCCACATCAGCGTGGTACAAGCTCAACAACCAAAAAACTGGTCATTCAGGCATCCTGAAAAATCATGAAATGGGTAGTTAAGGCCAGAATTGCGTGAGACCGCGACACAATGTGAAAAAAAGCCATCAGCAACTTTCAGTTGCATGATGAGGAGATGCCTTTTTCTTAATAGATCCTTCCTATTTCCAATCTTTTTTTTTTTTTTACCCGTTGACATTGAAACTTCTTTATTACCTCATTTATATAAGTTTAAATACAAAATTAAATAAATAATATTGTAACGTTGAAAATTAGGAAAGACAAACTTCAGGATGACAATTTATTTAAGGTACAAGAACACAAATCAACACATTTATAAGATATAAGCAATGAGGACAGTTTCCAGAGTAACAAAATATAAATACAGTCAAACTTGGATAATTCGAACCCCAAAGGACCATAAAAAAATTTGAATTATCCAAAAATTCGTATTAAAGATGTTTTGAATAAAAAGGCTTAAAACAATAAAAATTTCACAATTTCGATCAATTCCTTTATTAAGAATAACATTAGTTGCTGTAAATTTACATTTTTACCGTATATTTAGATTATGTGCAATAATTGTATGTATATACTATATACATATTAAAAAATTTCAAAACTGATGTATTAATGTACAAAAAAAAAAAAAATTCTAGGGACCAAGATAAATATTCGAATTAAAGAAGTTCGAATTATTCAAGTTCTACTGTATTATAAATATCAAAAATTAATAATCTGTATATAAAATATAATAAATACTTTGCTATTATATGATAAATATATATGAATAAATAAACATATATGTTGTTAATATAATCCCTTCGGTATAATCTACTTATATATTTGCCTTATTCTGTCTGTTTGTCTGAAGCTCACGGATAGAATGCGCGCTCATTGGCTGACAGGGAACACGTGTCCTCCCTGCCCCCCTCTAGACAACCCTGTTATTCAAAAACCATACATCCAATCGCCATGAAATTCTGGGATATTATTAGGTATATCCCCGGAAAGGTTTTCGAAAAATAATTTCTTGAATATCTTGAATATCCTTAGAGTTATTTGCAGAATTGTAGATATAACTCGCAAGCAGCGCCGCCAGACGGTGATGAAAGCAATGGGGAGGTAACGCCATCTATGTTTGATTTTTTAAACTGTTTATATTTCTGAAGAAAAATTGAGATTGAATTAAAAGGGGGGAATTGTTAGGTTTATTAATTCAAATAATTTTTCTCTGTGTAAATAATTATGTAAATATATGAATAAATATAAATTGATGATGATAATATTAGCTAGCATATGTTAATTAACAATTTGGCAACGTAGTTAGTGCCTTCTTGATCCTTTCTTGTTTTTTGTATTTCTTCTTAATCCTTAAATTTTACTTTTGTACTTTCTATGCATAAAGATAATATTAAAAAATATATTATATAACATTTTTCTCTTTTTTACCCCCAAAAACACCAACAGGGATGGTATAGTTGCATAAATGATACAAGTTTTATAACAGGTTTAAATATGGTCAAATATAATTGGAAATTTTAGTATAATATGTAAATTAATAGATCACACGCTCTCTATTTATAACACTATCATCCCTGTTTGTTGAGAGGGGTGAGAAAACTTTGACACTGTGTATCAAATACAGTTAAACCTGTCTATAGCGCTCCCTCTTGGGACTCACCAAAATAGGGTGTTATAGAGAGGGGCTGCTATAGACAGGTTACTTTTAATGTTAATCGCATCGTACTACGTATTTAAAATCGGGCGCTATGACCACCCAAGTCAACGTTTTTAAAATATATTCGCACTCGGGTAAACCCCCGGGCGTTGCCCGGGCCATTCGTCTAGTTATTAATTAAAGACAATTCGCTGAGGGAAAAGTTTCTTTTATACATATAACGACAATACAAGTTTTTCGGGCTCAACAGCCCTTCGACAGTTATAACTACGCTACTGAGGTTTTTCCGAATCTAACCCATATATATATACAACAAAGTAGGAAATATAAGATAGATATGCAAAAAAGTTTTTTTTTTTTGCTTATCCCTAGTACACGTGGTACAGTCCATGATAATCATGGTGGGTAGTTAGCGACTGCTTTTACTGTAAGCGCACCACGTGTCTACATATGTGAAAGCAGTTCGACTTTGCACTTACCAATGTGCCAGAGCCCCGTTTGGTTACTTGCACTCGCTGGTGGGGTTGGACTTTTGCAAGAATCGGGGGGCCATTGGAGCATTTTTTTTTTAACAGAAAAAAGTGTCCAATGCGGGAATCGAACCCGGGTCGTAGTGGTCGAAAACCAAACGGTTTAACCAGCTTTCCACCGACCCCACAGTTTTAAAAAAATGGATTATTGGTTAATGCCAATTCTCTATTGAGGTTATGTGATTACAGTAAATAACAAATTGGGAAGCCGGAGATTATTGTTTAGGTAGGAGGTTCCGGAATAAATTTTGAAATAAATGTATGTGAACATAATTGTGATACATATATAAACAGCCTTCATTGGTTTTCTCCGTCTACCATCCAAACTGAGCCACATGGCTGGCTGTGTGTCCAGTTGAGAAGTTGAAATGGTTCCAGAATGAGCTGGAGGAACTGGACCCTGAGAAGGAACTCAAATATCTCAAGGCCTCCCAGCTACTTGAAGCCATTGAAAAGTAAGTCGTCGTTCTTCAATGTTTTTTTCTTTTTATCTCTCTAGAATCGGCAAACTTTTGACTCGCAAAAGTCAAAAATCTAAATTTACAAAATTTCAACGTTTTTAAAATGCCACAAATTTTTTTTTCTTGCCAACAATAAATAGTACTCGCATAAATAATATTTACGTATGGAACTATATAAAGAGCTGCAACTTCACATTCAAAGAGCCGTATGTGGATAGCGATCCATTATTGGGCTAAATTTGCATATTTTGGAGTCTATCATTGAGACTGATTCCTTTTGTTGTTTTTCCTTCCTTTGTGCAAAGATTACATAAATTCCATGAGTCCATGCTCCTTGAGGATCTCATGGAATTGGGTGTAAAAGTGTGCAGCTTTCATAAATCACATGGCACACTTTGGTGAAAGTCTGCCTGTAATTTGAGACTATTCCTAACATGGAAGCCTTTGCTGCTGACTCTAACATGAGTACAGACACAGCTCATCTGTATATCCTTGGAGAGGAACCCTTGTTGTTCAACTGGGTCAGTTGAACTCAGGATTTTTAAAGAGATCTTTCTCTTCTTTTTTGAAAGATTTATCATTGAAACAATCAGAGTAGAGCTTTCTCCATATCAACATTTCAAGAGCTTCAATATACAATAGAACATACTCCATGAGAGGACACTCGTGCTAGAGGACATCTCTCTATAAAAGACAGTTTTCATTTGCAAAATTACCATTTTTACTATTTAGTAACTCCCTGGTAAGAGGACACCTCTCCCTAAAAGATATTTTGGCTCTGTAATTAGGTGTTGTCCTTTACAGAGAAGTTCTACTGTATCAATAACAAACACAAGGCAATAAGACCAAATCCAAATAAATGGTGTGTGACGTTTCGGTAACATTATTACCTTGTGTTTATAATCTATAATCCAAATTGTGCCTTATCATGTATTAATGATATATATATTTTTTATAAACAATATTGGTGTGGTAAACATTCATTTAGGGCTACTCCGGGCAAGTCATTTGTCTAATTAATCTCTATATTTCTGAGCTCTTTTTTTTTTGCTTATCCCTAGTACATGTGGTACAGGCCATGATAATCAAGGTGGGTAGAAGTAGGCGACTGCTTTTACTGTAAGTGCACCACATGTCTACACATGTGAAAAGCAGTTCGACTTTGCATTTATAAATGTGCCAGAGCCCCGTTTGATTACTTGTACTCACTGGTGGGGTTGGACTTTTGTAAGAATCGGGGGCCATTAGAGCATTTTTTAATTAGAAAAAAGTGCCCAATGGGGGAATCGAACCCGGGTCGAAGCGGTTGAAAACCAACGGTTTAGACCATCCTTCCACTGACCCCCATTTCTGACTTTGTCCCATGTGAATGGTTGTGTCTGCCATGTTCCTGACCTTCTTCTTGTTTCACAGATACTTCCACAGGTTTGACGAGGAACTGGAACAGATCGGTATAGTGAACAATGGGATCAAGAACCGGAAGGTGACCCAACACGTGGGTCGGATGGACTCCATTAGGTTTACTCTGGATAAGGAGATTGACCTCTTCAACTCCGCCGGACTTGGTAGGTCCCTTTTTGTCACACATGGTTGTTACGGCTCTTGATTTTCTGGTAATTTGGTATTTCCTCTGGTCACTTATTGATGTCTGGGAATGGCAGACTCTCTAGAAAAATCTGGAGCTCTTGGCCACCCTGAGACCAGGAAATCTACCACCCAACTAGATGAAAGATACCTCTTCCATCAAGACCCAATGTCTGCAAGAATGTTATGTTGTTGTTTCTTATCCCCTTGTGTAAAGTTTACATGAATTCCATGAGTTCATGCTCCTCGAGCACCAGAAAGAATAGAAATCTGCTGCACATAACTGGTACAGAGCAGTAGGGAGAAGCACCGGTTCTGTCCTCCCAAGAGAACAACAGTCTTTGATTTCCAGACTTAAGTCTGGTCATCTACGGACAATGACAGAATGGTTGCAAGGTTTTCCCACTATGTACTAAGTGTCAACCTGCAACCCCAAGACATATTATTGACTGTATTGACTCATCTATTGATGAGCTCTACTCATTCCCAGCAGACACCATCTCATGTTGTGATGTTTTTTTCCTCATTCAGTAACTTTTGTCTGGTGATGGCAACAATGCTGTTACTGAAATGTCACACATTATATATTTATTTAGATTTGGTCATATTACCTTGTGCTCTTTCCTGAGAGTCCAACTCTCACAATCCATCAGCCTTCTCTTTCTTATCTCTACTCAACAATCATATCAAGGATATCAATTCTGTAGAGTTTGAAATGGTGTCTGTCGAGGATGAGTAGAGTTGATCAATGGATGAGTCAATAATGTAGTTTGGGGTTGCAGGTTGAGAATTACACTTAGTACATAGTGGGAAATCCTTGCAACCATTCTGGAAAGTCATTGTCCGTAGATGACCAAACTTAAGTCTAGAAATCAAAGACTGTTGTTCCCATGGGAGGACAGAATTGTCCCTCCTGCTCATCCTGTATCCCTAGATTAGGAGCCCTTAAAGGGTACTATCAGCTGAGCCCAGGTTTTTTAGTGAGCTTGTTACTGCTCCCCCTCCTCCTTTTTCATCCGGACTTGGGACCGGCAAAGGTGGAGTTATTGAGATATTAACTATGGCAATCCCCCCCACACACACAACAACACAACACACACTTGGCAAACTGAGAAGCGTCCACCTAGAGACCATGGTTTCAAGCTAATGGCCCTCTTCAGTCTAGGACGAACTTTATTCCATGAAATCTATAAAAGATCTAATGGAATCTTCACAATTCGCCAAAGAGGTGTTTTGCTGGTAAAGTGGCTAGGCCAAAATATAGATATAAATCTTGACGGGAAGAAATTGATATATAAAAGATTAAAATTCCTTTTTTACATGTGTAGACATGTGGTTCACCTACAGTAAAAGCAGTCACTAACTACCCAACATGATTATCATGGCCTGTACCACATGTACTAGGTATAGTAAAATAAATGTGTTATTAAACATCTAAAATAAGAAAAATTTTCAATGCAGAACAGATATCAAGGGGGGTTCAGGGTATTTTTAATAAACAACACACAATGATAATATATTTATATTCCCTTTACTAACTGTATCTTTTAATTGTTGCAGAATTGCCTGATCTCCTTTCAGCAAAGAATGTCGTTCTTTTCAGGTGAGTTTTCTGTTATTGCATTTGGTGGTGTAATGTAATGGTTCAAGTAGTCTCCCATGAGAGATCATAAGTCTAAAAACATAGTTAAATCTGGTCTCTTATTGGAGGTCAGGTTGTATAGTAGAGTAGTCTCCAATGAGAGATCATAAGTCTAAAAACATAGTTAAATCTGGTCTCTTATTGGAGGTCAGGTTGTATAGTAGAGTAGTCTCCAATGAGAGATCATAAGTCTAAAAACATAGTTAAATCTGGTCTCTTATTGGAGGTCAGGTTGTATAGTAGAGTAGTCTCCAATGAGAGATCATAAGTCTAAAAACATAGTTAAATCTGGTCTCTTATTGGAGGTCAGGTTGTATAGTAGAGTAGTCTCCAATGAGAGATCATAAGTCTAAAAACATAGTTAAATCTGGTCTCTTATTGGAGGTTAGGTTGTATAGTAGAGTAGTCGCCAATGAGAGATCATAAGTCTAAAAACATAGTTAAATCTGGTCTCTTATTGGAGGTTAGGTTGTATAGTAGAGTAGTCGCCAATGAGAGATCATAAGTCTAAAAACATAGTTAAATCTGGTCTCTTATTGGAGGTTAGGTTGTATAGTAGAGTAGTCTCCAATGAGAGATCATAAGTCTAAAAACATAGTTAAATCTGGTCTCTTATTGGAGGTTAGGTTGTATAGTAGAGTAGTCGCCAATGAGAGATCATAAGTCTAAAAACATAGTTAAATCTGGTCTCTTATTGGAGGTTAGGTTGTATAGTAGAGTAGTCGCCAATGAGAGATCATAAGTCTAAAAACATAGTTAAATCTGGTCTCTTATTGGAGGTTAGGTTGTATAGTAGAGTATTCGCCAATGAGAGATCATAAGTCTAAAAACATAGTTAAATCTGGTCTCTTATTGGAGGTTAGGTTGTATAGTAGAGTAGTCGCCAATGAGAGATCATAAGTCTAAAAACATAGTTAAATCTGGTCTCTTATTGGAGGTTAGGTTGTATAGTAGAGTAGTCGCCAATGAGAGATCATAAGTCTAAAAACATAGTTAAATCTGGTCTCTTATTGGAGGTTAGGTTGTATAGTAGAGTAGTCTCCAATGAGAGATCATAAGTCTAAAAACATAGTTAAATCTGGTCTCTTATTGGAGGTTAGGTTGTATAGTAGAGTAGTCGCCAATGAGAGATCATAAGTCTAAAAACATAGTTAAATCTGGTCTCTTATTGGAGGTTAGGTTGTATAGTAGAGTAGTCGCCAATGAGAGATCATAAGTCTAAAAACA
This sequence comes from Cordylochernes scorpioides, assembly GCA_030710605.1. Lineage (NCBI taxonomy): Eukaryota > Metazoa > Arthropoda > Arachnida > Pseudoscorpiones > Chernetidae > Cordylochernes > Cordylochernes scorpioides. Next base: position 126,563 of record CP092878.1, on the reverse strand, counting down.
TAGTTAAATCTGGTCTCTTATTGGAGGTTAGGTTGTATAGTAGAGTAGTCGCCAATGAGAGATCATAAGTCTAAAAACATAGTTAAATCTGGTCTCTTATTGGAGGTTAGGTTGTATAGTAGAGTAGTCGCCAATGAGAGATCATAAGTCTAAAAACATAGTTAAATCTGGTCTCTTATTGGAGGTTAGGTTGTATAGTAGAGTAGTCGCCAATGAGAGATCATAAGTCTAAAAACATAGTTAAATCTGGTCTCTTATTGGAGGTTAGGTTGTATAGTAGAGTAGTCGCCAATGAGAGATCATAAGTCTAAAAACATAGTTAAATCTGGTCTCTTATTGGAGGTTAGGTTGTATAGTAGAGTAGTCGCCAATGAGAGATCATAAGTGTAAAAACATAGTTAAATCTGGTCTCTTATTGGAGGTTAGGTTGTATAGTAGAGTAGTCTCCAATGAGAGATCATAAGTGTAAAAACATAGTTAAATCTGGTCTCTTATTGGAGGTTAGGTTGTATAGTAGAGTAGTCTCCAATGAGAGATCATAAGTCTAAAAACATTGTTAAATCTGGTCTCTTATTGGAGGTGGTCTCTTATTGGAGGTTAGGTTGTATAGTAGAGTAGTCGCCAATGAGAGACCAAGGTTTAAAAACTTGGCTCTCCTGGAGATGATCTCTCATCAGAGACTGTTTCAGTTTATAGATTCGATAAGATACAATTTGGATTATAGATTAGAACTACAAGGTAATAAGACCAAATAAATTAATAGTGTGTTAGGTTTCGGTAACAACACTGGCATCAAATTCTTTCTAAAACAGAAAGATTAGAAACATAAGGTAATAAATCTAAATAAATAGTATGCATATTTGATCTTATTACCTTGTGTTTCTAATCTATAATCCAAGTTGTATCTAATCAAACCAGAAAAATGTTTCATGGAATCCTTCATCTCACCAGAAACTCAAAAAAACTATCAATAGAAATCACAACAATACCATCTTGTATAACAGCGCAATAAAACATCTTGATTTTCTTTCCATTTAATTTGCATATTGAAAATTTGAAACCAGACGCGTATGATTCTTTTTAAAAATATAAATGTTTTATTTAAAGAAAAAAAGAATCATGTTGTTGTTGTTGTTTCTTATCCCCTTGTGTAAAGATTACACAAATTCCATGAGTTCATGATCTCATGGAATGGGGTGCAGCTTTCATTGATCATGGCACCATGATCCAGGCACACTTTGGTGAAAGTCTGACTTTGCCTGTAATTTGAGACTGTTCCTAACAAAAAGAATCATACGCATCTATAGTGATTTCGAATTTTCATGACAGATGGCGTGCTAATGCATCATAATATAATCTGAATATACCGTAGAACTACCTCTCTGTGAAGAAAAACACCTATTTGCATAGATAAAGTGAAGGGAGAGGTGTTGTTTTCTTACCAGAGAGTTGCTAAATAGTAAAAATGGTAATTTTAATTATGGAAACTGTCCTTTTGTGTAGAGCGTGTCCTCTCAATATATATATTAATTAGAGAAATTTGTTAAATGAGAGATAATAACCTGTGAAATAATTTTTAAAATCCAAATAACACACAAATATTTATTTATAATTTTTTTGTTCATGAAATATTGTCTCAATTGTCTGAGATGAAGAGTTAAAACTGGAAAGTTTACAAGTTTTAAATAAAAATGCTGTGTTTTGCAGCTGATTTTTTAAAATTTTGCTCTGAATAAATACTAACAATTTCTTTTAAGGAAACAATAGATTAGCTTTCTCCTAATAGATTTGTTGCAAATTTATTTCTTTATTACAATATGCATATTTACCATTCACTGATACCAGTGTTGCCAGTGCGTTTATCAAGTCCAATATGCATATTTACCATTCACTCATACCAGTGTTGCCAGTGTGTTTATCAAGTCCAATATGCATATTTACCATTCACTCATACCAGTGTTGCCAGTGTGTTTATCAAGTCCAATATGCATATTTACCATTCACTGATACCAGTGTTGTCAGTTGTGTTTACAGAGTCCACTATGCACATTTACCATTCACTGATAGCAATGTTGCTGTTGTGTTTACAGAGCTTGGCGTGGGGAAGCCAAATACCTACCAAAGATCAAATGCAAACCATACAACAAAAAGTCCCTGATAAAAATGGCAGAAAAAGAGGAAAACATGCCAGCAGAGCCTCAGTCCGAAGAACAGGAAGACTGAAACATTGTGACACCATGTTGTTTGCCATATGTAAATAGATTTGCTCCATAAGAAACAATAAATATGTAAATTGTTGAATAAATTATTTTATTATAATTAGATAGTACAGTAAAAAAAAAAAACTCTTTAGGGAACCCCAATGGGACTGAACCTGTGGTTCACTATAGCCATGGTTCACTGTATTATAAATAACAATGAGGATTATTTCAGGTTTGCTATAAGACAGGGTTTGCTATATCCCAGGTTTGTTTTAATGAGGTTTTAAAAATCTCTGTTTGTTTGAAAAAAATATTTTTGAAAATTTTACCCAAGTTTGTTGGTTCTCTTTCAATAATATTTATCATCCTTGATTTGCATATTCATATTTCTTCATGCATTGTTATCAAATCATTTCAAATATATCAGTATATGTATATATGAGTTTATGAAAATGTTCATCTAATTTTGTTAAAGATTGTGTGTGTTTTATTGCAAGATGTACGGAATAATTGGGCTGAAAAATCAAATTATAATTGTAAAAATATAATGGAACCTTGTTATAAAAGCCTATACTATAATGGAAACATGATTATAAAATGTTATTTCTTATCTCCTTATGCAAATACAGTTAAACCTGTCTATAGCGCCCCCTCTAAATAGCGCCTTCCTCTCTATAGCGCCTGATTTTAAACATTAAAATGTAAACATTTTACATTAAAAATGACCTGTCTATAGCACCCCCTCTCTATAGCACCCTATTTTGGTGAGTCCCAAGAGTGGGCTCTATAGACAGGTTTAACTGTATTCCATGAGTCCATGCTCCTCGAGGTTCTCGTGGGATGAGGTGCAGCTTTCATTGATC
>CP092878.1:28862-123399 GCA_030710605.1 Cordylochernes scorpioides | reverse complement strand
TGGAGAGGTGTCCTCTTACTAGAGACTTTCTAAATAGTAAAAATGGTTGCAAATGAAAACTTTCCTTTGTTCAGAGAGATGTGCAGGAGTGTCCTCTCATGGAGTAACATTCTACTGTATCACAATATTTCATATGAAAAAAAAATAAATAAAAAAGTCATATGTTGATATTAAAAATAAGAAAGTAATATCCTAACCAGGAGCACATGTGCTTTACAGAAGGCAGAGCGCCATCTGGATTCGTGGATGACTTTTCTTGATTTATCAAGAAATTGGGGTGGACAAATATCAGGGAAACAGGTTAAATCAATGTTTAGTTGATTTCTGTTCCACTAGATGGTGCTCTGCCTTCTGAAAAGTACATGTGTTCCTGGTCAGAATATGCCTTTTTTTATTTTTAATATATAAATTTTAAAAAGAAAGCAGATTATAAATAGTTGACTATCAATAATTTGAAACTCATTAATTTGAATCTCTTGATAATTTGAAATTGTTTCCCAGTCCCTTGAAAAAACCCACGATAAGTTGAATAAAATCAATATTAATTTCAACTCGGCCTTTGCCAGTCCCAAGCCTGGATGAAAAAGGAGGAGGGGGAGCAGTAACAAGCTCGCTAAAAAACCTGGGTTCAGCTGGCCCGGCTGATAGTACCCTGTAAGGGCTCCTAATCCAGGGATACAGGATGAGCAGCCTTTGTACTCCATGTTAGGAGTGGCTGCACATGGTGTCTGTTCCTCATGTCAGAGGCGGCCATTTCTTTTGGAGCTAAGTCGGCCTGCCAGTGAGTAGTGCTCCCAGTCTTAATGACAAAGGCAGATGCATTCTACTTCACCCAATCATGATGGTTGTCAACTTTACAAGCTTGATACCGTAATATGATTGAGTAGAGATAAGAAAGAAGAAGAATATTAATTTTAAAGCTCCCAATAAATGTATTACTTTAAAAACTTGCGGTAAGTCACTTATTTCATTTTGTATCAACATAGTATGTATATCCTGAAACTGCCAAAACTTCAAACTCTTGTTTAATTGATTTTTTCCCTTTCCCTTTTCTCTCTTGGTTGTTTAAACTCCTGTTATTTTGAACTCTTGATAAATTGAAATTTTGATAAGGCACAATTTGGATTATAGATTATAAACACAAGTTAATAAGACCAAATCCAAATAAATAAATAGTGTGTGACGTTTCAGTAACAACGTTGTTACCATCTTCAGACAAAAGTACTGAATGGCCTGAAAGTACTGAACACATTCAGTACTTTTGTCTGAAGATGGTAACAACGTTGTTACTGAAACGTCACACACTATTTATTTATTTGGATCTGGGCTTATTAACTTGTGTTTAAAATTGAAATTTTCTCTGGTCCCTTGAGTTCAACTTATTGAGAATCAACTGTATATAGCTAATTTCCTTAGTGTTAACTCATTTCTCTTTTGAAAAGAAATTTTGACATTGTTTAATATTTTTATGTTTATAATACAAGAAAATAAGACCTAATCCAAATAATTTATTAGTGTGTGATGTTTCTGCAACAGCATTGTCACCATCATCAGACAAAATTTTATTAAATCATTTTATTCTTTTGTCTGATGATGGTGACAATGTTGTTGCAGAAAAGTCACACACTAATAAATTATTTGGATTAGGTCTTATTTTCTTTTAATATAATCTATAATCCAAATTGTGCTTTATTATTTTTAGGTTTAAAAAATATATATATTAGCACTGATTATCTATTAGGATACCTTTATTCAAAAAATGAGGCCTAAACAATGATTGAAAAGAATAATCTGAAAGAAATAATCAATATAATGATCATACAACAAATCTTTTGGTTTTTAAATACATTTAATTTAGTGCTGCTAAGTACATAATTTCATAAATATAAATGCTAAACTATCTGCTAATATGACAAGGCAAACCGCAAGGCAAAAGTAAATTTAGGCTTAGAAACCAAAAGATTTGTCAACCAAAAGTGTTTTTTTTATATAAGTGAAAAAAATACACTTTTATATATTAAAATGTTTTAGTTAGTTTTATATACTGCTTTTTATTAAAGAAAGAGGTGAAAAACATTTATAGAATTTTTTAAAAATTATTATTTATAAAAATCAGCAGACATTATAAATGTCAATCTAGTGAAAGTTTAACCTATTCATAATTTGACATTTGGTTTTTCTGTCTTTTATTAATCAACATTCGACACACATACTAAAGAGAGAGGCTTAAATAATTATTTATTTTAAAAGATAAAAGGTATTAGAACTAATACATATGTTAGTAATCAAATGTTTTGTTTTCAACTCATAGATCACCCTAGTAAGATTTCAAATGGCAATAAATTGGATTAGATCTTATTCCTGTTCAAATAAAATCAAATAATTGATTAAATTTATTTTTAAGCTAAATTTTTACCTACCTAAATACCATCGAAAATTGTTCAAATGAATTTGCCATTATGCTAGGTGGAATATATTCTCTTCTTTCACTCCAAATAATTTTTGAATTACGTTTTGATCTCATCTCGCTTCTACTGTTAAATATTTTAAAATGTTATCTTTTGATTCAATTTTTGGCGAAACGGCGGACCGCCAGAAAACCAAAACTACCGCAACTACGCCATTGTCAAACTGTCAAAAGCCATAATTTTACTTGTTTTTTTATTTTAGGTAAAAAAATTTTTTTTCTTTTGCTAGCAGATGTTTTATATTTATTTTTATAAATTAAAGGATTAAATTAAGAGACCCCTATAAACAAATTTAAAAATGCATAAATATATCCGAAAAACATATGGCAAAAAGAATTCACTTACTTTATATTATCGTAATGTTATGCTTGAGTTTTGAAATTTAAAAATATTTTTATTTGTTATTTAATAAATATTTATCCCAATATATTTTAAAATAGTTTTTCTATAAAAACGCTCTACTTTTTACTATTTTTATTTTAAAGAACGTTTTAAAAGAAAACCAAAACACCTCGTTCTATAGTCATTTTGATATAACACAATGATATATTAAATACAATTTTTAGAACTTTAATGATCGCTATAAAATGAAGGCTATGCCTATAACGAATTATTTTAATCAATACTAATGAATTGAAATTCATGACCTATTTAAGTTTCCAAATCGTGCTTATATTTATATATAATGTTTTATTGAGGTTATTATTTCCTCTTTGTAAAAATTCTAAAATTTAATTATTTTGCATATTTTATAGTTGCAAATATCAACAAAGGATATTTGAACCAGTTTATAAAAAGCAGCATAATTTTCAATTATTTTTTTTTTATGATTAAAAAATAGATGCTGTATCAGATTTTATTATATTTCCGTCTATAAAATCCTTAAAATTTCTAATCACATCAAAAGTCAGGTAGTTAGTGTTTTACTGTTCAGAAAATTATATCCATCTCATCAGAATATACTGCAATTGAAAATTATTTGAAAACCTTTTATATATGAAGTGTAATCAAGAATCAAAAATAATATTTTTGATCTAATCCATGAAAGAACTCAATTGATTTAATTAAATTTAAAGTGCTTTTAATTATTTCAGAAACATCTTAAAATGTTGTTCTATATTTCTTAATTTCTCTTCCTTACTAACACAAATAAAGAGGTTTTGCCTACAAGTTTATTTTCGATAACCCAAACATAAACTAATTTGATGGCTCCAAATTGTGGTCATATAGGAGAGTATCTAGAATATAAAAATAATAATAAAATAATATAAAATGTATCCAAAAGTATTTCCCTTTATGATGCAAAGCTCTCTGACACAGTAACAAAGACATGCGATCTAAATTTAGAATTAAAAAATATATATATAAATGTTGCACAAATTTGTTCTCATACAATTATTTTACATTTATTTTTTAATGTGAATAAATTCTCCTTTATATATATATATTATTATATATTATATTTATATATATTATAATACCTTCAATAAATCATGGAACCGTGCTCGATTTTTAAGGGACTTTGAGAGTGTTCTGAAATATTATTAATCATCTCTAGCACATGGCCAGGTATTTGCTCACCGTGCATTTTATATGATAATATACTAAAATTCATTTGTGGTAAATGACTTTTGTAAATCTTTTAATTTTATGTGGAGCTTGTTTGTTTTGTTTTTTGTTTTTTTGTCATGTGTGACGCGTTTCTTTTGTTGACTTTGCTTAGAATTTTTTGATGAAACTGATTCCAAGAATTATTAATTAAACATTATATTTATTGATTTACAAGAGAGAGAACAAAATATAAAAGAGAAACTAATATTGAACAAAGGAACTTTTTTTCTTTTGGTTAGCACCTATTTACCTGTGAGCTTACACACACTCTGTGGTAACAATTAATTAATATATATATACAACATCTTTGGTCTTGAATATAACAAAATGGAGAGATAAGGAATCTACTTCAAAGAAAAAAATCCTTTATAAATAAGTTAAGAATCGTAGCAGAACTTATGAGTGTGTGTTTGAGGTGGGGTGATAATGAACAGGAAAATTAAGAGACTATATGACAGACTGGTTTTGGACACAGAGGAGAACATTGTAATGAAGGAATGGAGCCTTGTTCTCCAATCAGCAGTTGCCATCTTTGTATGTTTAGATGGCTGTCATCAATTTTTTTTAGTGTCAGGAAAATGTTTTCAAACCTGATGTTAGAATACATTCGCGACCTTTGTACATAGGTATGCCACGAATCAACAAAAACCCACCTAACCTATCCATGTCCCACCCTTATCCTTAAAAGCTGCAATCTCTGGTTACTGTGAGGCGTAGATGGAGCCTGAAGCCTTGGCAGCACCAGAGACTGAAATGGACTCTGAACACCCTTTTCTTGTGGTCAAGCCACATGACCTATGGTGGCTGACTTGACTCCACCAGAACTATCTAAACGCCCCATCTCTATGGGCGAGTCACAGAACCATGGTGGGTAATCATGGTGGCACATCTTCAGGCAGAACACCAGCTCCATCACGAGCCCGTGACCTTTTCCAAATCTGCCCCAAGATTTACCATGTTCTTTTTTATTTGCTTTTTTAAAAATTCCAAACTTTTATTTTAATATCCATTCATTTTATTGATGAATTTTCCAAAATATTCCAATTTTTTATTTCAATATATATTTTTTCTCATAGATTAGAGAAGGGGGTCATGATAGCTTTGAGGTGGTTGGGTAACACTGGGGCACATAGCGGTATTTTTATACAGAGGGAAGAGAAAAGTAAACATGGGGTTCTCGAGGGGTGATCAGGAGTGGCTAAGTAGGTAGATTGCTCACATCTGCTCTGGATTGAAAAAATTTTGGACCTTGCCCTGATGTTGATTAATTAAGGTAGGTGGGTATGATGGGTTGCTTTTATGATCACAAATAGTTTATTTTTTATTATATATATTTTTTGTGTGTGTGCATTAGGTTTTAGCATCTTCCCTTCATGTCTATATATATATATGTGATGAGGGGAATATCTGACGCTATTGTCTGATATCCATGAGCCTCTTTCTTTCTCAGGGAGTTCACAAAAATAACACATCCTGCTATAAAAAGATATATAGTTTGCGTGTATCCTGCACGCACTGGGGTTAAAAAGGAAGGACATAAACTCTGGTTAAATTTACATTATATATTTATTTATCTCTTTTGACCAAAAGAAAAATACAAAAATAAGAAAAAAAAAATAAATATGCAATGACGATTGAGTGGGAAAGTTTACATATATATATACCTGTTTGGAAAAAAATTCATTATAAAAAGAAAATACTTAACTTTAGTGCTTCTTTTGTTGGAAGGCTGGAGACCCCTCCCCAATAATTCTTAGAACTACATTTTAACGAGCTTCTCCCTACTATCTTATCTATTACCGACCAGCTCCCCCCAAAAACTTGCTTGCCACTAACTTTTTCCTCCCAGGGTGACCAAACAAAAATTAAAAAAAATTAAAAATAAATCTTTATCTGTGATAAGAAAGACATTTAAAAAAAATACAAATTATAATAAAAAAAATTATCTTTCTAAATATTAATTTAAAAATATTAATTAAAAAATAGAAAGCCCAAAAATAACTGCTTATTTAAAATAAAAGGAAAATTTATTATAGTACTATATGTTATTTAAAAAAAAAAAAACTAGAAATAAAAAAGGAGGTGAAGAGATGGGCTGGTTTTTTTTTACAGAGAAGAATTCTCGAAGACCGCTTCATTGTCCACCGGCTTTTCTTTGATTCTGTGGGTGACTTTGTGGAGGCCCCAGAAGTGGCCTCTACATATGGAAAATTTGCAGGGAGGAAATTGATCCATAGAAGCATAGGGCGTCCTATGCTTCTATATATATATATATATATTTTTTTTTTAATAAAAAATTAAACCTCCTTTCTGTGTTTTATGCTTTTGATTGTGTACATTATAATTTTAAATTAGTCGTTTAATAAAATCTGTGTAACCAAAAAAGGAGTGACTAAGAATAAGTTGAAATTCAAGACGCGAGACATCTACTTCTGGAGTGACCAATTTTCCGGGATTTTAGGGAAAATAGATTTGGTCGTATTGGACAGCTTGATGAATTTGTAGACAAAAAAGAAAAGTATAAAAATTTTGATCAATTTTGTAAATACATATACAACTTTCTCTTGAATTGGAAAAAAGAGAAGGAATCTTAGAAAAAAAAAAAAAAGAACTGCGATGCTTGCTCTGTGTGTTTTGCTTTGTTGTTTGTTTTTCTCTTTGGACAATTCTCTTTGGTTAATTTATGTAGAATAATGAATTGAACAGGATTGTATATAGCCGAATTGCTGTAATGCAGTGAAATGTATTGACGCAAATATCCCTGAGTTTGGGATATCGCGTTTCATGATGTTAATAAAGTAAAGTAAAGAATAAGTTGAATAGGCCAAACTCCAGCATTTTATGCCATTGAAGTACTGCTGCGTACAGCCCTGTCAGACTACATTCTTTCCTTTGGATGCAACATACATTTCAGGGACACTGTAGATGAGGATGGAGCTGCCTGTCCTCACCTCCAAGCCAGAGTACCTTGGACAAATCCTTAGTTAGATAGCAAACCATCATAGATAATGATGGCATGTATTTTGAAGAATGTTTTTCATTATCTTCGTCCTCTATTTGGCTTTTTTCAGAGTGTTAAAGAACTTTTTGCTTAACCTTAATGTGTATCATCATACATTTTGTCCTTACCCTCTTTAATTATGTAAATAAGCAATGAGTTTAAATGATTTTAGTCGACTAGCCATGATGGCTTATTTTAACCACATATGTTTAGTCATTCACCATATACTACACTACACAATAATAATTACTATTCTAGTAAACTTCACCATAACAACACATGGGACCTGTATTTTATGTTGTAGTGATTGTTGAAACATATGTGTTTAAAACTTGCTTTTTAGAACTATGATTTTATAACCCTCGGCAGAGCTGACTGCTACAGGGTGCATCCCAAGTGGCAGATAGGGGAATGACCTTCAGATATGAAGGCCAGCTGCAAAACAAGCAGAATAACTTTTGACAAATTGCCATGGACAAACAGCTACATTGTTAGAAGAGGAGAAAAACCTCTTTAAAAATCCTGAGTTCAACTGACCCAGTTGATAAGACCTCAGCAAGGGTTCCTCTCCAATAATATGAAATAACTACATCTGTGCTCATGATAGAGTCAGCAGCAAAGGCTTCAATGTTAGGAACAGCCTCAAATTACAGGCAGATTTCACCAAAGTGTGCCATATGATCAATGAAAGCTGCACCTCATCCCACGAGATCCTCGAGGAGCATGGACTCATGGAATACAGTTAAACCTATCTATAGAGCCCACTCTTGGGACTCACCAAAATAGGGTGCTATAGAGAGGGGGTGCTATAGACAGGTCATTTTTAATGTAAAATGTTTACATTTTAATGTTTAAAATCAGGCGCTATAGAGAGGAAGGCGCTATTTAGAGGGGGCGCTATAGACAGGTTTAACTGTATTTGCATAAGGAGATAAGAAATAACATTTTATAATCATGTTTCCATTATAGTATAGGCTATTATAACAAGGTTCCATTATATTTTTACAATTATAATTTGATTTTTTAGCCCAAATTATTTTGCACATCCTGCAATAAAACACACACAATCTTTAACAAAATTAGATGAACATTTTCAAAGACTCATAGATACATATATGACAGTAATGCATAAAGAAATATGCATATGCAAATCAAGGATGATAAATATTATTGAAAAAGAGCCAACACACTAGGATACATTTTTTTAAAAATATTTTTTCAAACAAACAGGAATTTTTAAAACCTCATTAAAACAAACCTGGGATATAGCAAACCCTGTCTTATAGCAAACCTGAAATAATCCTCATTGTTATTTATAATACAGTGAACCATGGCTATAGTGAACCACAGGTTCAGTCCCATTGGGGTTCCCTAAAGAGGTTTTTTTTACTGTACTATCTAATTATAATAAAATAATTTATTCAACAATTTACAATATTTATTGTTACTTATGGAGCAAATCTATTTACATATGGCAAACGTCACAATGTTTCAGTCTTCCTGTTCTTCGGACTCAGGCTCTGCTGGCATGTTTTCTTCTTTTTCTGCCATTTTGATCAGGGACTTTTTGTTGTATGGTTTGCATTTGATCTTTGGTAGGTACTTGGCTTCCCCACGCCAAGCTCTGTAAACACAACAGCAACATTGCTATCAGTAAATGGTAAATGTGCATAGTGGACTCTGTAAACACAACTGACAACACTGGTATCAGTGAATGGTAAATATGCATATTGGAATAAATAAATAAATTTGCAACAAATCTATTAAGAGAAAGCTAATCTATTATGTTCTTAAATGAAATTGTTGGTAATTTATTCTGAGCAAAATTTTAAAAAATAGCTACAAAACACATTTTTTATCTAAAACTTGTAAACTTTCCAGTTTTAACTTTTCATCAGATAATTGAGACAATATTTCATGAACAAAATATATATACATTTGCGTGTTATTTAGATTTTAAAAATTATTTCAGATGTTATTATATCTTATTTAACAAATTTCTCTAATTAATATATATATTGAGATGACACCACTCTACAAAGGACAGTTTCCAAAATTAAAATTACCATTTTTACTATTTAGCAACTCTCTGGTAAGAAAACAACACCTCTCCCTTCACTTTATCTATGCAAATAGGTGTTTTTCTTCACAGAGAGGTAGTTCTACTGTATATTCAGATTATATTATGATGCATTAGCGCGCCATCTGTCATGAAAATTTGAAACCACTATAGATGCATATGATTCTTTTTGTTAGGAACAGTCTCAAATTACAGGCAAAATCAGACTTTCACCAAAGTGTGCCTGGATCATAGTGCCATGATCAAAGAAAGCTGCACCCCATTCCATGAGATCATGAACTCATGGAATTTGTGTAATCTTTACACAAGGGGATAAGAAACAACAACAACAACATGATTCTTTTTTTCTTTAAATAAAACATTTATAATTAAAAAAAGAATCATACACGTCTATAGTGGTTTCAAATTTTCAATATGCAGATTAAATGGAAAGAAAATCAAGATTTTTATTGCGCTGCGTTATACAAGATGGTATTGTTGTGATTTCTATTGATATTTTTTGAATTTCTGGTGAGATGAAGGATTTCATGAAACATTTTTCTGGTTTGATAGATACAACTTGGATTTTAGATAAGAAACACAAGGTAATAAGATCAAATGTGCATACTATTTATTTGGATTTGGTTTTATTACCTTGTGTTTCTAATCTTTCTGTTTTAGAAAGAATTTGATGCTAGGGTTGTTACTGAAACCTTGCACACTATTAATTTATTTGGATTTGGGGTCTTATTACCTGGTAATTTTAATCTATAATCCAAATTGTATCTTATCGAATCTATAAACTTAAACAGTCTCTGAGGAGAGACCATCTCCAGGAGAGCCAAGTTTAGCCAAGTTTTTAAACCTTGGTCTCTCATTGGCAACTACTCTACTATACAACCTAACCTCCAATAAGAGACCACCTCCAAGAATACAGGGTGATTCAAAAAAATGTATACACACTTTGAACTTCCATAGAAAATTTATTTACCGTTCTACAAAGTTAAATTTCAGGAAAATAGAAAACTGAAAGTCCAATATAAATGAAACATAAATAACAAATGTTAATACTGTTCAAATTGGTGACCTGCAGCATCAGTTTTCAATTAACCACCGCGCGGTGACGGCGGCGACGTCACGGTCGGCGCGCATGTGCGGCGGTGGTTGATTGAAAACTGATGCTGCAGGTCACCAATTTGAACAGTATTAACATTTGTTATTTATGTTTCATTTATATTGGACTTTCAGTTTTCTATTTTCCTGAAATTTAACTTTGTAGAACGGTAAATAAATTTTCTATGGAAGTTCAAAGTGTGTATACATTTTTTTGAATCACCCTGTAGACCAGGTTTGAGCTGTGGTCTCTCATAGGAGATTACTTGAACCATTACATTACACCACCAAATGCAATAACAGAAAACTCACCTGAAAAGAACGACATTCTTTGCTGAAAGGAGATCAGGCAATTCTGCAACAATTAAAAGATACAGTTAGTAAAGGGAATATAAATAAATTATCATTGTGTGTTGTTTATTAAAAATACCCTGAACCTTGATATCTGTTCTGCATTAAACAAATTTCTAATTTTAAATGTTTAATAACGCATTTAGTTTTACCATCCCTAATACATGTTGTACAGGCCATGATAATCATGATGGGTAGAAAGCGACTGTTTTTACAAGTGCACCACATATCTACTAAGAGGAATTTTAATCTTTTTTTTTCTCTGATAATTATGTAAAATATTTGAAATATATAGTTTGTATAGGGGGTCAATTTGATGACGTAGGGAAATGTATTGACGCAAATTTCCCGAGTTTGGGATATCGCATTATAGAGAGGATGTTAATATGGAAATAAATTTCTTCCTGACACAAGATTTTCATCTATATTTTGGTCATAGATTTGGCCTAGCAACTTTATCAGCTAAACACCTCTTTGGCAGATTGTGAATATTCCATTAGATCCCTCATATCTCATGGAATAAAGTCCGCCCTGGATTGAAGAAGGCCATTAGCCCGAAACCATGGTCTTCAGGTGGACGCTTCTCAGTTTGCCAAAGCTGGTGTTGTGGCTTTGTCACCGACCCGAGGCCACTAGTTTGTGGCAACAGTCAATAGATGGCGTCTAGTTTTGACATCTATTTTGACAGGAGAGGTGCCCTATGCTTTTATAGAACATTATTATTGTTATAGGTTTGACTTTTGTTGACAAAAATATATTCTACAATTTAATTCATATAGTTTTCTCATCAGTTCTTGATGTCTAAGTGTCTTCTTACATCTAGGACATTGGCCAAATCTATTTGGTTTCTCTGCCTTTTGGAGAAATTTTACCCCATTCCCCTTCTCAAATGGCACTCAGACATGGTACAAACCATGATTTCCATATTCTCATGCCCAGCAATGGCTGCAGCCTTGCAGAAAATTGACTTAGACCCAGAGCAGCAGCTTTACACACCCAAGATAGTGGATATTGCTGCTGCTGTGATAGAGATGTATGGAGACATCCGAGACTCTTCTTTGGACACAACAACAACAAACCATGATAATCATGGTTGACTGAAACTTACGAAGACTTATATATAATTTATGCATATTTTTTTGGCGATTTATTATATTTAATAATATGAAAATGCAAAAATATTCTTTTAAGAGGAGCAATGATATTGAATTTTCCCACATATTTGAAATATATTTAGCGAAAAAACGATGTTTACATATATACCTTCCCTTTTTACATAACACTTCTGTAGGGTCGTCCGAAGGGAAGGTAAAACTTCAATAAGGGGCTTTAAGACTATCCACCGTTTATCTAGATCGTAGGACGAGAATTCCTCTATCTATAGAAGTCAAAATTCTGTAGTGTTGTAATCTATGCATATATCTATATGCATGGAAGCAGTTAAACTTTTACACTACCAAGGTATAGGAGCCCATTGAAGTAATTTATATAAACAGATATAGAACAATAGACAGTCAGTTCTAAGCCTCAGTAAAATGAAATCATAATATATAACAATCTGTATTATCATTTTGACATAGTTAATATTATGTAAAAGGCATCTCTTGATTGTGTAACTAAAATTTGCTGATGGTTTGCGCCATATGTCAAAATAAATTTGCATATAAATATCAGCAACTTTTATTTGCATAATCAGGAGATGCCTTTTTTCAAATTTTATTTATCTACCTGATCCCCCAGTACAATTTCACTTTTATACTGTTTTTCATATAGCTAATACAGTAAAACATACTCTGTTTGAAGTTTAATTTTGTAATTATTTTTATTTATTTTTTTTTTAATTCATAGAAGCATTTTTCTGGCAGACATTCAATTTTTTATCATCATCATTTTTATTGTTGTTGTTTTTTTTTTCTTAGTTATCAAATAATTTTGCCATTGTAGTTTCTTTTTTTGTTTTGTTGTGTTCTTTTTTAAGCAATAAAATATATATAGAACTAAGGTGTAATATTCAATTCAAGCATATGGAACCAACATCGATTCATTTTTAATACAAAGCAAAATCATAAGTTTATACAACTTTCACTTTTTCATACAGACTCCATGAAAGGACTCCCACGCTAGAAGACACCTCTCTATAAAGGACAGTTTTCATTTTCAAAATTACCATTTTACTAATTATCAACTCTCCCTAAAGGACACTTTGGCTCTGCAATTAGGTGTCCTTTACAGGAAGGTTCTACTGTATTTTATTAATAATGTTTTTTATTTATAAAAAACATAGGTAACAAACAAGACAACATCCAAATTGATAAATTATAGATAACATTTTGGTAACAACATTGTTATTATCTTCAGACAAAAGTACTGATGCAATTTTGTTACCGGCACATCACACAATTTGCCTATATAGATCTACCACCTGACTAGACGAAAGAGACCTCCTCCGTACCATCAAGACCCAATGCCAGCAAGAATGGAAATCTAATGCTGTACATGACTGGTACAGAGCAGGAGGGACAATTCTGTCCTCCCAAGAGAACAACAGTCTGCTCTGTACCAGTTATGTGCAGCATTAGATTTCCATTCCTGCAGGCATTGGGTTTTGATGGTATGGAGGAGGTCTCTTTCATCAAGTTGGGTGGTTGATTTACAGGGTGGCCCAGAGCTCCAGATTTTTCTAGAGAATCTGCCAGTTCTCTCATTTCCAGACATCCATAAGTGACCATAGGAGAATACCAAATTACCAGAAAATCAGAGCCGTAACAACCATTTATGACAACAAGGGACCTACCAAGTCCGGCGGAATTGAAGAGGTCAATTTCCTTATCCAGAGTAAACCTAATGGAGTCCATCCGACCCACGTGTTGGGTCACCTTCCGGTTCTTGATTCCGTTGTTCACTATACCGATCTGTTCCAGCTCCTCGTCAAACCTGTGGAAGTATCTGTGGAACAAGAAGAAGGTCAGGAACATGGCAACCATTCACATGGGACAAACAAGCTCAGAAATGGGGGTCAGTGGAAGGATGGTCTAAACCGTTGGTTTTCAACCGCTTCGACCCGGGTTCGATTCCCCCATTGGGCACTTTTTTCTAATTAAAAAATGCTCTAATGGCCCCCCGATTCTTACAAAAGTCCAACACCACCATCGAGTGCAAGTAATCAAACGGGGCTCTGGCACATTTATAAATGCAAAGTCGAACTGCTTTTCACACGTGTAGACATGTGGTGCACTTACAGTAAAAGCAGTCGCCTACTTCTACCCACCTTGATTATCATGGCCTGTACCACATGTACTAGGGATAAGCAAAAAAAAAAAGCTCAGAAATATAGAGATTAATTAGACAAATGACTTGCCCGGAGTAGCCCTGAATGAATGTTTTCTAGAGCAATATTGTTTATTAAAAAAAAAAAAATTATTAATACATGATAAGGCACAATTTGGATTATCTCTATATATATAAAAGTCGATTTCTGTCTGTCTGTTTCGCGATAAACTCAAAAACTACTGAACCAATTGGTACTAAATTTTGCATGTCGCTTTTTATAAACCTGAGGAAAATTTTCGGCTGCATTTTGATTAGTATTTTTGGCTATTTATTTTTTTAATTTGAAGAACTTTTCTTTTTACGCGGACTAATCCGGAATGGAATGAATACCTGAATATGGCCATTTTTTTAAAGCTTCGGTGGCTTAGTGGTAGAATGCTCGCCTGCCACGCGGGCGGCCCGGGTTCGATTCCCGGCCGATGCATTTTTTTAAAACAATTTTTAAAACTAATTTATAAAAAATATGATATAAATATATACTATTATATCAACTATATTAATTAAATCAAATACCTAAACACTAATATAATACAATTTTTGCCATCACACACACTTTTTTCCTGTAGTTTATGTGTTACTTCTGTATTGCTATTCTATGGCACTTCTAATATTTATTATTGATATACTTTTAGTATGAAGGAAATTGCACCCAAGGGATTTCTCGGGCGAAGCCGGGTCATTCGCCTAGTAGATTATAAGCACATGGTAATAATGTTACTGAAACGTCTCACACTATTTATTTGGATTTGGTCTTATTGCCTTGTGTTTGTTATTATTACAGTAGAACCTCCCGTAAAGGACAAAACCTAATTACAGAGCCAAAATATCTTTTAGGTAGAGGTGTCCTCTTACCAGAGAGTTACTAAATAGTAAAAATGGTAATTTTGCAAATGAAAACTGTCTTTTATAGAGAGATGTCCTCTAGCGCGAGTGTCCTCTCATGGAGTATGTTCTATTGTATATTGAAGCTCTTGAAATGTTGACATGGAGAAAGCTCTACTCTGATTGTTTCAATGATAAATCTTTCAAAAAAGAAGAGAAAGATCTCTTTAAAAATCCTGAGTTCCAACCCAGTTGATAGACCTCAGCAAGATATGTAGGAGCTGTGTCTGATTCCAAGTTAAAAGTTAGCAGTAATGGCTTCCATGTTAGGAACAGCCTCAAAATACAGTCAGGCTTTCACCAAAGTGTGCCTGGATCATGGTACTATGATCAACGGAAGCTAGACTCCTACACCCAATTCCATGAGATCCTCAAGAAGCATGGTCTCATGGTATTTATGTAATCTTTGCACAATGGGATGAAAAACAACAAAAGGAATTAGTCTCATGATAGACTCCAAAATATGCAAATCTAGCCCAATAATGGATTAATGTGGTTTGGTAGCCCAGTCATAACTACCTAGACCAGGGGTTGGCAAACTGCGAGCCACATGCGGCTCTTTGGATGTGAAGCTGCGGCTTTTTATATAGTTCCATATGTAAATATTATTTATGTGAGTACTATTTATTTTACAATATAATATAATGCGGCTTTTGATTGTAAAACGACATGGGATTCCCATCCCTGGACACTTTATTTTTCCGTTTATCATTACTTTTCACAATTCATCCTTTCATACTTCATCCTTAAGGTTAATAAGGTAAATAATTGTTATTTCTCTGTAAAATAAATTTTGATTTTTCATTCAAAAGAAACACATGCGGTATAATTTTCAAATGTCGTTTTACTATTTATTTGGCAAAAAAAAATTTTTTGTGGCATTTTAAAAACTTTGAAATTTTGTAAATTGTGATTTTTGACTTTTCCGAGTCAAAAGTTTGCCGAAAGACTCCTTTCCTCGAGAGATAAAAAGAAAAAAACATAGAAGAGCGACGACAACTTACTTTTCAATGGCTTCAAGCAGCTGGGAGGCCTTGAGATATTTGAGTTCCTTCTCAGGGTCCAATTCCTCCAGCTCATTCTGGAACCATTTCAACTTCTCAACTGGACACACAGCCAGCCATGTGGCAGAATTTGGATAGTAGACGGAGAAAACCAATAAAGACTATATACAGTAAAACCCCGCTATAACGAACCCTGGATATAACGAACCTTCCCTTATAACGAACCCACGCCGATTCCCAATTCCATTCTATTGAAAATACCATCGTTATAACGAACTTTGCGATTTTTAGAATAACGAACTACCTCTATAACGAACCTATTTATGGTCCCGAAATGATAAAATCTATTAAAAATACTATGCTTATAACGAACTTAGAATTGTAATTAAAAAAAAAAATTAAAAAACAAAATTTTGAGCATGTTTAAAGCTCGCGGATCGCGATTTCAAAACAATAAATTTAGCGGCATTGTTTGTTTGATTTTTGCACTTTATTTTTGCTGTATGTTGTATAAATTTTTACACATTATACTTTTTATTAATTAGAATATCTTTGCATCCATTAAATTTGAAATATAAAAAATGCAAATGGCTTCCAAAATGAAGAAAACAAAGGCATTTTAAAAACAAAAGCATTATTTCATAAAAAAAAAAAAAAGGCCATTTTCAGAACTTTTCAAAGTGAAACAACATAGGCAAAATGTTAAGAACATATTAAAATAAGAGAATATAACTTTTCTATTATAAAAGATAAAATATAAAGTTATTAAAAATTGTTACAAAGAGGAATCAACTTCAACTTTTGCCGCGATCGCGATCGTACGTTTTAGGGCTAAAAAAAAAAAGTCCAAATAAACGGTCCCGTGATGAAACAAAAATTATTTTTATGCCATTAACTATGGTTATTTTAAAGTCAGCAATGTTTTGCATGGCAGGTTAAAAAAAAACGAAATCTAGACCTAGAAGAATATGGGGAAACATGAAATGGAAGAAAAACACTAACTTTATTTGAATGGTGCAATGCTTGGAAGAATGCTTTGAAACTACAAGGTATTAGAGCCATTTTTTCAAGTAAAAATTGTATTATATAATGTGATAATGATGTTTTAAAATCATTTCATATCTTTGAATATATATTTAATAAAACTTTGCCTAGGATTTGTCTTGATTTTTAACTTAGACATAGAGGTACATGTATGTTAATCATAAGAAGAACCTATTATCTAATGATTTCTATTATTATTCAGTATTAATATAAGGAAATTAGTCAATTAAGGGAATTAAAATAAAGTGACCACTATTAAGAGGCAGCCTCTTCTTGTGTGTATGGCTGTTTTTTAATTATACGGTCTAAAAATTTTGAAAAGTAAAAAAAAATAGCCAAACCGTGGCTATAGTGAACCGTGGCTATAGTGAACCAAAAGCTCTGTCCCATTGGGGTTCACTATAGAGGGGTTTTACTGTATATGTTAGATAGTAAAAAAACATATATTAGATTGAATAAAATATTTATTGCCAATATTTCGGTTGGCTGAATGCCAACCTTTATCGAGGCATTACATTTTTGTATACTATGGGTATCACGAGAATTTGGGAAAAGAACTATAAATACTTTTGAAGATATTCCGTAACACAATATGCTTCATTTTTAAATTTAAAAAGTAGTTAATAAGCTAGATAAAAATGGACATAATAGTTATAAATCTATATAATAATCTTTGTGATTATTATTATATCACTTTATTTATTTATTTTTACTTAATTTATTATAATTTTATTATTATATATTTTTATTTCCAAGATCATAGTCTTTGACGAGTTTAATATTTGTTTTTGACTTGCGCTTTAGATGTTGTACTAAATTCGAAGAATCACGTGAGAACGCCCTTGCAAACCTCAGAACAATTTTTAATGCCTTGCCAAATGTTTATTTTTATTTACTTCTCCTGACGAAGAACAAAAGATATTTGTCGAAAGGTTGAGAAAATAAAAAACTCTAACTGGCCGAAGTGTCTATTTTTTATATAAATATGAATGCCGGCCAGGCAGCCTCTATCTTTACGATAAAATGTATACATATAACACATATACATATAATACTTGTATAAGTATACAAAAATATATATAGTAATAAATATTTTATTCAATCCAATATATGTATTTTTACTATCTAATGATTTAGGTATGGATTGCTCTATTTTCAGAACTATATGTATATGTGTCACAATTATATTTACATACATTTATTTATTCATATATATTTATCATATTGTAGCAAAGTATTTATATTATGTACAGATTATTAATTTTTGATATTTTTATTATTTATATTTTGCCGGAGACTTCCCTCATTGCTTATATTGTATTTTATAAATGTTGATTTTGTGTTACGATGCACTAGCGCGCCATCTGTTATCAAATTATAAAACTATTTTAGAGGCGTAATATTCTTTTTAAAATTAAACAATTTCTACTGTCCTTACTGCAATGGAAAAATTAAAGGGAGGGCCTGGCTCATCAGTGGTGAACCCTCCCAGCGGTTTCGCCAGTTTAATTTTGTTCTTGTGCCTTAAATAAATTTCTGTTTTATCCTGAAGTTTGTCTTTCCTAATTTTCAACGTTACAATATTATTTATTTAATTTTGTATTTAAACTTATAGAATTGATGTAATAAAGAAGTTTCAATGTCAACGGGTAAAAAAAAAAGATTGGAAATAGGAGGGATCTATTAAGAAAAAGGCATCTCCTTATTGTACAACTGAAAGTTGCTGATGGCTTGCGCCATCTGTCGGAATAAATATCAAATATTCTCGTTGATTTCTAATTATTCCAGAATTGGCCAAATACCCATTCTTGATTAATCAAGAAAAGCTAACCACGGACGCGTTTCGGGCTGTTGGCCCTCATCAGCGTGGTGCAAGCTGTACCTCAACGACCAAAAAACTGGTCATTCAGGCATCCTGAAAAATCATGAAACGGGTAGTTAAGGCCAGAATTGCGTGAGACCGCGACACAATGAGAAAAAATAGTACAAATGTGATATTGTACTGGGATAAGGTGAATAAATTAAGAAAAAGGCATCTCCTTATCATGCAACTGAAAGTTGCTGATGGCTTTCACATTGTGTCGCGGTCTCACGCAATTCTGGCCTTAACTACCCGTTTCATGATTTTTCAGGATGCCTGAATGACCAGTTTTTTGGTCGTTGAGCTTGTACCACGCTGATGAGGGCCAAAAGCCCAAAACGTGTCTGTGGTTAGCTTTTCTTGATTAATCAAGAATGGGTATTTGGCCAATTCTGGAATAATTAGAAATCAACGAGAATATTTGATATTTATTCCGATAGATGGCGCAGCCATCAGCAACTTTCAGTTGCACGATAAGGAGAGGAGGGATCTAGTTTTACTTTATTAATTATTAAACAACACAAGTACTTACTTAAAATGTGATTCTTAGCGGAACCTTCCTGTTTCCTCCTGGACATCACAAATTCTGTGAAAAAAATAAATAAAATGATTTTGACCATTGACCAACTCTAGTCATACCCATAAGTCTTTTGTTTGTTTCAGAAGAGAAGACCAAGAGGTTTGTGTAAAGAACCTTTCCTATTGGAGAACAGACAGAAGAGAGGCTACTAATAGAAAAGGCATCTCCTGGTTATGCAAATCAAAAGTTTCTGATGGCTGGCACCATCTATCAGAAGAAATATCAACTTGTCACTGATTTTTTAATTTTTATTCTGGAATATTGGCCCCAAATAACCTTTTTTCTTTATAAATAATTTCAAAAATATATACAGTTAAATCTGTCTATAGCACCCCCTCTAAATAGCGGCTTCCTCTCTATAGCGCCCGATTTTAAACATTAAAATGTAAACATTTTACATTAAAAGTGACCTGTCTATAGCACCCTATTTTAGTGAGTCCCAAGAGGGGGTGCTATAGACAGGTTTAACTGTATATATATTTTAGGCGAAATATTTGTTGTCACAAAAAGAAGGAAAACAGTAGAACTACCTCTCAGTAAAGAACAACTTTAGGTGCAGAGCAAAAGTGTAGTTTAAAAAGAGAGGTGTCCTCTTACTGGAGAGTTGCTATTTATTAAAAATGGTAATTTTGATTATGAAAACTGTCCTTTGTAGAGAGGTGTCCTCTCATGGAGTCTGGTCTCTACTGTATTAATTTATAGTTTCCCATGAGAGACCAAGATTTAAAATGTCATGTAAGTTCACACTTGGTTATTTTATGTGTCTTCAAAAAAAAGTCTTTTTTTTTTTTTTTTTGCTTATCCCTAGTACACGTGGTACAGGCCATGATAATCATGGTGGGTAGAAGTAGGCGACTGCTTTTACAGTAAGTGCACCACATGTAAAAAGCAGTTAGACTTTGCAGCACTTACAAATGTGCCAGAGCCCCATTTGGTTACTTGCACTCGTTGGTGGGGTTGGACTTTTGCAATAATTGAGGGCCATTGAAGCATTTTTTTTTTAAATCAGAAAAAGTGCCCAATGTGGGAAGCGAACCCGGGTCGTAGCGGTCGAAAACCAATGGTTTAGACCATCCTTCCACAGACCCCCGTAGGTGGTAGGTTACTGTAATATCTTACAGAGTTATTGTCTGAATCCCGATATACATGCTGAAAGGTACAACTTCCTTAAGGTTTGTTCATGAGTGTATATTGGTTATCTCGTGTGTCTTCAATAAAGGTCACTGTAATATCTTTCAGAGTTATTGTCTGAATCCTGATATACATGATAAAAGGTACAATTTCCTTAAGTTTTGTCTACGAGTATATATTGGTTATCTCGTGTGGCTTCAATAAAGGTCACTGTAATATCTTTCAGAGTTATTGTCTGAATCCCGATATACATGCCAAAAAGTACATATTCCCTAAGTTTTATCCATGGTAGCTTATATTTTAAATTTAAAAGAGAGAGAAACTAACACTTACCTATCAAGTCTGGCTGAATGATACTCATTCCTGGTAATCTGGATGGCTTTCCTGGAGTTGGGATGAACGGCCAGCTTGGTTTTGACAGCTTTGGGCTGAAACATCCATAACATCGGATAAATAGCAGTCAAATAGATAAATCATTTGGTATTTCATATAATGGTGGGGGAAATGATTTAAACAGACATTGTAAAAATTGCCTGTTCTCTGTATTAAGGACAAACTCATCAGAAACTACTTCAGGTTCTTTGAATCAAGGGCACATTTACCCACCATGAACTATTTAATAGGTTTCCTAATTTCGCTGGGAAATTTAAAAGAAAAAAATCTTACACATAAACATAAAAAGAATTAAGTATCGAAATCTCTAGTCACGTCCAATGTTATCGTTTGATAAAATGATATGTGCTATTAATCATTTAAATGTGTTGTATTCTAACAAGTGTTAACACTAGGAAATATGTTTTAACTATATAATGCTATTTATAATTAATTTATTTAATATAAGGCTCTTCATAATTTTTTTTATGGTTTTAAATTTCCAGAATCGGTGAAGATTATTATTCCAAATTTCCGTTCTAAATGTTTTGTGATAAACAAAAAATTTTATTAAAAATAATGGTGAAAGCCTTACCATTTTTGCACCTTTTTATCTTTTATGACTAAAAATAAAAACTGAATATAACAAATTTAGCACATGCAATTTGTAAACAACGTGATCACAGTGAACTAAAATAAATTTGTTAATTAGAATGCTTCAGAGAAAAATAACAAAAACATTATTTTATTTAAAATGCACATAATAATTATTTTACGTTTATATGTGATTAACAAAATTATTCGGGTAAATTTTAAATAAAATCCTTAATATTTAGAATATATAAATTAAGGAATTCACTATATTTCGCAAAATAGTAATTATCAAATATAAATATGATTTTCAAGAGAGAGAGAGAACGCTTCACGATTTTGCGTGTCATCCTTGCGCAGGGGCCATGCTAATCTTCTCTGTATCGTTCCAATTTTAGTATATGTACCGCCGAACAAGAGAGAGAGAGAGAAAATTAACGCCTTTTTATAAATAGAATAATTTGTTACTTTTAATATAAAATAATCTCAAATACTATTGAAATATCAAACTATTGTGGTGATAATAATATTTTTTAATTATCTGTTCAATCTCTAATAGTAAAATTGATGTGTATTCACTACAGTATTAATAGATATAGAGGTACCCAGGTTCCTGGAGATATATAGTGAAGATCTAGGATACTATATATCGCCTCATTTATATTGTGATTTTTTCAATGCCGCTTTTAACCTTTGTGAACCTAATTTGTCGTTACACATTTGAATTGCAATTTTTGTTGGAAATGATATTCTTAAGTTAATAAATATAAATTAAATAAAATAGACATAAAAGGAAAAATAACAAGTTAATTGTTGTGTATTAATTATCATTGATTTTTTATATTCTGTTTTTATCATCATCATCCACGTTGTAATCAAAACATGTTTCGAGAATAAATTGTTTTTGTATTTGTGTGTAAACAAATGTCAGTAATTTAAATATAAAGACATAACAAATATTGGCGACGAGGATGTCGATTCTTAATTGAATATGTAAGTAATTTTAAATATAAAATATTTGAAGTTTTTAAGTAAAAATATTTTTAAAAAATGGCGAGTTTTGGCAAGCTTGAAAATTTCGATTTATCTAAGCCTGAAGGGTGGATTGCATATCTCGAAAGAATTAATTTTTATTTCGTGGCAAATGGCATTGAAAAAATTGAACAAAAGAAGGCAATATTATTGACTTTAATAGGTCCTGAAACATTTTCTTTGGCAAGATCATTGGCCGCACCTAAGCCTTTAAATGATATTGATTATAGCGAATTGATCAAGCTATTGACTGGCCATTCCTGCCCTAAACCAAACGTAATTGTACAAAGATACCATTTCAATAAAAGAAATCAAGGCACAGAATCTGTATCCGCCTATGTGGCTGAACTAAGAAAATTAAGCGAAAACTGTGAATTTATTGATTTAGATGATCGCTTAAGAGATAGACTGGTATGTGGCCTGAGAAATGAATTTCTGGTTAAAAGACTATTGTCTGAAAAGGATTTAACCTTTGAAAAGGCTGTGAATTTGGCACTGTGTGATGAATCGGCTAGTGCAGATGCAAGTATTCTACAGGAAAAAATGCCAGAATTAAATGTAATTAGTAAATTAAATAAATTTGAATCGCCTAAGTTTAAGCCAAATAAAGTCAATTCTAATAGTTTTAAAAAAAGTGTAAACAAACTGGTTTGCATTCGTTGCAAGGGCAACCACTTGCCAAAAGTATGTAAATTCCAAAATGCTAAATGTTTTAAGTGTGGCAAAATAGGTCATTTACAAAAGGCTTGTTTAACAAAAGCAAATAACCTTACATATTTACATAATAAAAATAATAGTTTTAGTGATCCATCTTTGAATAGCCTGAAAACAGATGATGAAATTTGTCCATTCTACATTACAGCAAATTTAGATGGAAATGAAATAGCAATGCTAATAGATTCAGGTAGTATGTATTCAATACTGAATAAAGGAACCTATTTAAAGTACTGGAAAATGACGCAACTTAGTAAATCTGATGTTTCTTTAAGAACATGGGCATCAGATAAAGTAAAAATTCTAGGAAAACTCAATGTGATGGCTAAAGTCGCAAATTGCACAAAAAGCATGACAATTTTGGTGGCTGATGGACTGGGTCCTAATATTCTAGGAAGACAATGGTTCGGAGCGTTCCATTTAAAAATAAATTTCTTGAATATAAATGGAAGTAATCGATATCTCCTGAATTCGAGGAATTGTTCAAGGAAGAAATAGATGCTTACAATGGCCCTTTAATTCACATTGATCTTCCTGAAAATGCTGTGCCAAAATTTGTAAAGGCCAGGGCAGTGCCTTTTGCTCTAAGAGAGTTAGTGGATAAAAAGCTGAAATCCCTGGAAGAGCAAGGAATTATTGAACCAATAAAATTTTCTAAATGGGCATCACCAATTGTTACGGTTCTAAAAAATGATGGAACAATAAGGATTTGTCATGATTACAAGACAACAGTTAACTTATATACCAACCCAGATAAATATCCACTGCCCACAATTCCACAACTTTTGGACAGGCTAAGAGGTGGTAAGGTATTTACTAAATTAGATATGGCCCAAGCCTATCAACAATTAAAGGTGGATGATGAATCTTCTGAAATTCTTACCATTAATACGCCCAGAGGATTGTATAGAGTTAAACGTCTTCCCTTTGGATTGAATTCCGCAGTCGGAACCTTCCAAAGATTTATGGACACTCTTCTAATGGGGATTGATGGAGTAGCAGTTTATTTGGACGATGTCCTTATATCAGGAATAAATTGTGGTGACCTTAAGAAAAAAGCAGAAAAAGTTCTTTTGCGTTTCAAGGAAGCAGGACTCCGACTTAAAAGAAATAAATGTAAATTTTATGTTCCAGAAATTGAATTTTTAGGAATGAAAATTGACAATAAAGGAATTCATCCATCCGAAGAAAAGTTGAGAGCAATTAAAGATGCCAGACCACCATCTAATAAAAAAGAATTGATGTCTTTTTTTAGGACTTTTAAATTATTATGAGAGGTTTTTAAGAAATAAAGCCACAGTAGTTGAACCTCTTCATAGACTTTTAGACAGTAATAATCCTTGGAAATGGAACAGAGAGCATCATAGAGCCTTTAAAGAAGCTAAAAGCTTAATCAGTTCTGAGTCTGTTCTAGCTCATTTTGATGATAATCTGCCTATTCTGGTTAGCTGTGATGCTTCTGAGTATGGCATTGGAGCCATATTGTCCCAAGTAGATCATGGAGTTGAAAGACCAGTTGTATTCGCATCCCGGACCTTGAATAAAACTGAAAGAAGATATGCTGTGATTGATAGAGAAGCATTGGCAGTAATATTTGCTGTATCTAAATTTTATCAGTATCTTCTGGGGAGGAAATTCAAAATTTTGACAGACCATAAACCTCTAATTGGCCTTTTCAACCCTAGTAAACCGATACCTCAAGTTTTATCACCTCGCATGTTAAGATGGTGCCTAACTCTGTCTGCATATTCATACTCTATAGAATATAAACCAGGAAGAACAAATGGGAATGTAGATGCACTCAGTAGATTTCCATTGAATGAATCACCAAGTGAAGTTCCAAACCCACCTGAAGTATTTTTCATTGAGTCAGAAAATGCTGCTGTTAGTTCTTCTGAAGTTGCAAAGTTAACTAATAAGGATCCTATTCTGTCTAGGATAAAATTTTGGGCAATGAATGGGTGGCCTGAGCAGAGGTATGAGGAGAAATTTAAAGATTTTTCCAACAGGTCTAGTGAGATTTCAGTTCACAAAGATTGCTTGCTGTGGGGGAGCAGAGTGATAATTCCTGAAAAGTTGAGAAGAGACATCTTAAATCTCTTGCATGACACCCATGTTGGTATAGTGGGAACTAAGGCATTAGCTCGAGGATTATGCTGGTGGCCTAATATGGACAAGGACATTGAGAGATTGGTATCTAATATTGTAGAATCTGTTTGTCTTGTAGTCATGATCCACCAAAGACTAGTGTATACCCCTGGATTTGGCCTTCCAGACCTTGGTCAAGATTACACATCGACCATGCTGGTCCCTTTCAAGGAAAATTATTTTTAGTAGCAGTAGATGCTTTTTCAAAATGGACAGAAGCACAAATCGTGCCATCAACCTCTGCTGAAATTACCATTAAAGTTTTAAGAGAAATGTTTGCTACTCATGGTTTGCCAGATGTAATTGTTTCGGATAACGGAACTTCTTTTACTTCCGATCAATTTCAGACATTCTTAAAAAGAAACAGTATAAGACACATTCTCTGTGCTCCATATCACGCTGCCTCTAATGGCCAGGTAGAGAGAGCCATACAAACTTTGAAAAATCTTCTTAGAAAAAATGACAATGGTGATTGGTCAACCAGGTTGGCTAGATCTCTCATAACAATGAGAATAACTATCAATAACACAACCCAAAAATCTCCAGCTCAGCTTCTAATGAATAGGAATTTAAAATGTCTTCTGAATAAATGTCATCCAGAAATTGTCTCTGAGGAGAGGAATAAACAAGAAGAAAAATTCATGAGAACATGGAGACCCCATAGAGCTGTGGAAGAAGGACAGGAGATTGTGGCTAGGAATTACCATGGTCCTAAATGGCTACCTGGAGTGGTCTGTGAAAAAACAGGTCCTGTCTCAGTTAAAGTGGAAACTGATGATGGAAGAGTTATCAATAGACACTTGGATCAGGTAAGGAGCTGTGGAGAAAATGAACCCTTGCCTTCTACATCGTCGACTCCACAAGTGCCACCTGAGAGCGAAGAAACCCAAGATGCTCCAGCAATAGAGACTCCTGCAGTGACTCCGCAGCCTGTCTTGAGGAGGTCCTCAAGAATAAGGAAGCCTACTAAGATTTTTGACATCTGATTGGTGTTTGACTTAATGGGGAGGAGTTGTTGTGTATTAATTATCATTGATTTTTTATATTCTGTTTTTATCATCATCATCCACGTTGTAATCAAAACATGTTTCGAGAATAAATTGTTTTTGTATTTGTGTGTAAACAAATGTCAGTAATTTAAATATAAAGACATAACATTAATTAATCAATATTTAAACAAGGTAAAATCCTCTGGAGTAACTTGGTAAAGAAAACATTCAAGACAAAGAGGATGAGTTTCTTTTTGTTTTTTTTTTTATTTCTTTTTATTTCTTTATATTTCCACTTTAACAAATATTTGGATACTTTGTTTATCATCATACTCTTAGTTAGAAACATTGATGTTTACTCAATTTCAATTACTGTTTGTATCAAATAAAAAATTACTATGTATTAAAAGAGCGATTACTCATTTCCCCAATCAACTCTCAAGTGGCGACAAGATTAATTTCAAGACTTCAAGGTACTTTTTTATTTTTCAACTAGGCTTAGGCCCAATTTCTAATTTGCCCATGTCATCAACAAAATTTTTATTTCAATTTCTATACCTGCTTTTTGATTTACTTAAAGCTAAACAAATGGATGCGAATTAATTAAAGGAATTCATGATCGCTTTCCAAATTTAACAGTAGCGATTCTTTCAAACAACGCTATCTACGCAGCAAAAGTCATCACAAAAACACGAGACAGTTTTGCCCTGAGCTGTAAACCCTGTTTTTTACTTCAAACTTTATAAAAATATTCAATAATAAAAAGAATCCTTCAAATTTTATCACCAGTGATTTGAAAAATAATTCTAGAACTGAAAAATTTAAATTCATATAAAAAAGTATGTGCTCCAAACCTCATAAAATTAATAGGTGAACCTTATTACAATATGCTAACAACTCTGTTTGCACCTAACGCCTTCTCAACTAGCCTATGAGGAAATCATCGACCCTTTTGAAGTTCATTTGTTTCTTAAAAATGTAGTAGTTCAACAATTTCCATTCCATTCAACATCAATCTGAAAATCAAATAATTGTTGATTCACTGTTGTAATTAGACGCAATATAATGGGTGTCTCACTATTTTATTGCGAATTATCGACTTCAGATTTGTTTTTATATTATTTTTTAGATCTAGGGTACTAGTTAGAATGAACCCATCTTATTGTAACTTCATTAAAGTAAAACTCCTAACTATATTTTTTTCTAATTTACTCAAAATTATATCTCCAAAATATTGGACTGTATAAAATATGAAAGGAAACTTGAGGATAAATCTCAGAATAAAATGTTAAAACCAAAAGAATGTTGATTCTCTATACACATATCTATTTGATGTCAAAGTGTACCTTTTTTTTCTGTTATTATTTATTTGTTATTTATCCATGATCATGCTGAGTTACACAAATTTTATGGCATCCCATGGCCAACCTCAGAATAATAATAATTCCACCAGTGGTTTGGTTCTGACTTTATCATATAATTAAGAAAAAGGCATCTCCTTATCACATTGTCCTATTCACATTGTGTAGCGTTCTCACGCAATTCTGGCCTTAACTACCCGTTTCATGATTTTTCAGGATTCCTGAATGACCAGTTTTTTTGTTGTTGTTGTTGTTGAGGTACAGTTGATGAGGGCCAACAGCCCGAAACGCGTCCGTGGTTAGCTTTTCTTGATTAATCAAGAATGGGTATTTGGCCAATTATGGAATAATTAAAACTCAACGAGAATAGTTGATGGCGATAGATGGCGCAAGCAATCAGCAACTTTAAGTTGCACGATAAGGATATGCCTTTTTCTTAATTTATGCACCTTATCCCAGTACAATATTACATTTGTACTATTTTTCACATTAATCATATAAATTGAAGCAGAAGACCCCAAAGCCTGGGTTACCATTATATCACGTATAAAGATTTATGAGAGAATAAAAAAAATCATGGAGTGATAAAGTTGATAGCTTTGGGAGGATTTAGTTATTTACTTTATTTAAAATATTATATGTAGAGAGAATTTTTGGATTATCTCTAAAATTATATAAAATAAGCTTTCTAAAACCATTGTGTGAAGTCTATATTGAGAAAGTTAAAGGAAGACAATATTAAAACAATATTCATTTGGAAAATATCATATATAGGGAGAGGATAAACCAGGGCTGAGCTTGCTTATTCGCTAGAATATTTATAAAAATATATTGATTGATGAGATGCTTGAATATATGAACATTAAACATTTAGCATTTTTGGTAAATAAATTTTGTTTCTCTCTAAGCTTGCAAGATATGCTTCTTTTCCATTTTTCTCTCTTTCTCTCTCAATATAAAAAATTATCATAGATATTTTAAAGAATTTTAGGCATGTTAGATAAATTATAAAATGAATGTTTAATATCATTTTTTTCTGAGACTACTTGAAAGAAGTCAGTTTGAGCTTGTTTTTTTAAAATGCACACTTTTCTAAATCATAACAATTATCCCTTTGTGTGATAACTTTTATGATTTTAAAATGCCTATTTATTTTCTAAATTTTTGAAACCTCGAAAACTAGATGAATAAAGTAAATAATATAAAAATGATTTATTACTATTTTTAAAAGCGAGGTGGTGAGGTGTTTACATGCATCTCTACTCTCTATAAAAGTCTGATATGCAATTATTCTCAAAACATACTTCTCTTAAATAATTATGAAATATAAAATATGAGAAAAAGACAAAAATAGATCAAATGAAATCACAACAAGAAATGTTCTTACAGTATCAAGCTAAAAATCTAAACCATGCTCTTATAAAATTTTTATAAGTGATAAAAATTAATTTAAACCATGATGAAAATTTCTGAGCATGTCTACCGTCTTTTCAAGAGGATCAAATTTCATCAATTTATTTAGAAATATTTTAAAATTAATATTGATTTGACGAAAAATTTACCAATCTACACATTTTTTTCCCATTATATTATTCCAATTCATTTAAAGGTCACATGAATATTCTAAGGCGCAATCAACACTATTGAAAAACAAAGTACTCTAGATTGTTTTAGATATTCCTATCGTAATAACACGCGATATATCTCAAATAATTTTCCACAAATTAAAAAGAAAAGATAATAACAGAATTATTAAACTCAATTTTTACCCCCACACACAATCTCTGAAAAAATAATGAGGAAAAAAGTTTTCGCAACCATCTATCAAAGAGATTATATGAATTTAATTAAATGTTTTGATTTTACAAAGAAAAAATTATATTTAAAAAGCAATTTAAAATCTAAATGTTTTTAAAATATCCAAAATAAATTTAGAAAATTATAGGGTAGAAGTTCAAGAAGTTGTCTCTTTAGTTAAGACATGTTGAAAGAATCTCAAAAATTGAAATCAAAAAAGAAGCGCAAAACTAAAAATATTGCATCAAAGAAGAGTTCTTTTTTGAAGAGGGAAGCCTCTAGAGAACTAATTTCAAAACCATCAATTAGCGGAATATTTTCTAAGAAAAAAGAAAGCCATGTAAGTTTCTTTGAGCCTGATACCTTGGAAAATCAAGAACTATCAAAACCGCGGTCAAAGAATGATTTTAATGAAACTGAAAATATATTTGATAGTAAGAGTGTGTCATTTTATTTTATAGGCTCAAATCCTGAGGAAGAGAATAAAGATCATCTTTACCTAATACAGAGTGATGAAAAATTAAAAATTCCTTCTGAACAAAAGTATAAACAAGATATTCAACAGCCAGTTATTCAACAACAAACCCAAAATGTTGTTGAACAATCAATTGGATCATGTAAACAGAATATTTATGATGTACCAAAAGTTATTGTAGAAAAGAATGAGGCCTTAACTTCTAAAAAAGAAATCCCCATCTATCATCACAAAATAAATGAAAAGATATTAGATCAAAAGATTATAGAATCCTATATTCAGGAATTGAAAAAAAAGCTTTCAGAATATGGCTTGTCTTTTAATATTGATGAAGAGAAATTTCGATCTGAATTCATTAACGCCCCTTTTTTAAAAAACTTAAAAAAGACTATTTTAGATGATATGGAAAAAGAAATGGTACCAGAAACCTATGAACACTCAAAAGAATTCGCAATTGTAGATGTCACCAATTCTGAAAATATATTACCCAATAATTTGAATAATACATCTACAACAGAAAAAATGGATGAAAAACGTATACCTCCTGAAACGGAAAATAATGATGAAACACACACTGAACAACAATTTTTTGAAGATACAAAAATAAAAAAAGATATAATTTATAATATTACAGAAGAAATACCTGAAAACCTTTTTGAACAAGTGTCTGTAAAAGATCTTACAAAGACAATTGATTCAGAATGCCAAACGAAAACAACTAGTATTCGAAGTATTAAAGAAATTACATTACAAGAATCCGAAAAAGTAAATTCAACTGATTCTGATAAAAATTTGAATATAAATTTACCCTATTATATACACATTGAGCAAGATGAAATAGAGAAATCACTAAAGCCTTTAACACCAGAATATATTGAACCTTTATTTCAATCTTTAGAAAAGATTCCAATTACACCATATGAAATTTTTGAAAGTGATGTTGAAACTGAATCCCCGAAGAATGTTCCACCAGAAAAATTAGTTGAAAAGCAACCTTATTATTCTCTGCTATCAATAGCAAATCATGATAATAAATCTTTAAAAGAACTACAGGGTTCCCGATTTTATAAAGAGCAAGAAACAAAAACAAAATTGCCTTTAAATTCTCGAAATGAAGAAATAATCAAAGATGAAAAAGAAATTAAAGAACTATCCACTATTTCAAAGCTTTATCCTACATCAGAAGTACGCCAAATTAAACAAATTCCTTATAAAGAACAGGGTTCCCGATTTTATCAAGATCAAGCATCAAAAACTAAATTGCCTTCCCATTCTCGAAATGAAGAAATAATCAAAGACGATAAAGAAAATAAAGAACTATCCACTATATCAAAGCTTTATCCTACATCAGAAGTACGCCAAATTAAACAAATTCCTTATAAAGAACAGGGTTCCCGATTTTATCAAGAACAAGCATCAAAAACTAAATTGCCTTTGAATTCTCGAAATGAAGAAATAATCAAAGATGAAAAAGAAAATAAAGAACTATCCACTATTTCAAAGCTTTATCCTACATCAGAAGTACGCCAACTCAAACAAATTCCTTATAAAGAACAGGGTTCCCGATTTTATCAAGATCAAGCATCAAAAACTAAATTATCTTCACATTCTCGAAATGAAGAATTAATCAAAGATGAAAAAGAAAATAAAGAACTATCCACTATATCAAAGCTTTTTCCTACATCAGAAGTACGCCAAATTAAACAAATTCCTTATAAAGAACAGGGTTCCCGATTTTATCAAGATCAAGCATCAAAAACTAAATTATCTTCACATTATCGAAATGAAGAAATAATCAAAGATGAAAAAGAAAATAAAGACCTATCCACTATTTCAAAGCTTTATCCTACATCAGAAGTACGCCAAATTAAGCAAATTACTTATAAAGAACAAATTAAATCTGAAAGAATAGAGGAATCAAAGAAAAGTTCAGCAGAGATCAGAAGCGTTTCATATAACAAGAATCAACATCCCATAATACTACAGTGTTCTCATCCAAATTTATATTTACATAAAACAATATCATCATTATTATCAGTAACTAGTCCACCTCAATCAAATATGTTCTTAATCCCTTCATTATCCTCCAATATTCCCCAAGATGAATATGTAAGTGAAGTATATAGTTCATTACCGAGTCTATCTACCATTGATTCTCCTATTAAACAAGGTCAAAAACAATTTAATAAATATAGTGACCCTGGAATTATTGTCAGCAAAGAGACCAAGGTACTACAAAAGAACATAAGACCAAATATCACTACTTATGCTACATTCATAGAGAATTACCAAGCACCTTTATCTAAATCAAATATCCAACCTACAGGAAAATATATTCCAAACGTGATTGAAAAATATGATTTTCAAAGCCAAAATATAAATGAAAAGATAAGAAAGAAATGTAGATTTGCGGATTTTCCTATGATTATAAGTCCACAATATTCAAATGAATCGTTATCAAGTATTTATTGTGATTATTTTCCGAAAAGTGAGAATTATTATGAAGAGCCAATCAAAAGAGATTCTTCATTATCTGCTCCTAATCTTAGAGGGATAGTATCAGTGGATAGCGAAACTTCCTGTACACAAGATTACTCTTATCAATTTGAAAATGATGATAATCCTATCGTTATTAGCGATTATTGTCTTAATGAAGAGGATGATGATAGCGTTCTATATAATTAAAATAAAGAATTAATCAAATTGCACAACTGTTTAATTGTTATTTATCGAAATAAATTTATTTTTCATATTTCTACTTTGTTCTTTTTTTTCTATATGACCATATACAACAACAAAAAGCCTTTATTGAGGACCTCTCGTCCTATATAGGATTCGCCAGTTTACAGAGTAAGAGAAGAGAACTAAGAATACAGAGAGAAACCTATAAGTAGTAGGTATAGTATAGTATTTTCTACACTGTGACTATATACAACAGCAGCAACAAGCTCTATATGACCATATAATATCTAAAGAGACCAAATTATAAATAAAATATTTTAAACTCCTTTTAAATTTTGAAAATTTAATTAATGCTTATAAATATAAGTAGATATCGCTGTATTTTAAAAGTATATATTTATATAAATAATATAATGCATAACTCCGCCTTTGCCGGTCCCAAGCCAGGATGAAAAAGGAGGAGGGGGAGCAGTAACAAGCTCACTAAAAAACCTGGGCTCAGCTGGCCCGGCTGATAGTACCCTGTAAGGGCTCTTAAACCAGGGATACAGGATGAGTAGCGTTTGTACTCCATGTTAGGAGCGGCTGCACAAGGCGTCTGTTCCTCATGTCAGAGGCGGCCATTTATTTTGGAGCTAAGTCAGCCTGGCACTGAGTAGTGCTCCCAGTCTTAATGACAAAGGCAGACGCATTTTACTTCACCCAAACATGATGGTTGTCAAGCTTTACAAGCTTGATACCTTAATATGATTGAGTGGAGATATGAAAGAAAAAGAAGATATAATGCATTTTCATTAAATTACCGAACTTTTAAGAAAATAAAAATGCAATATAAATAATTATTTCAATAACTTTGAAACCTTCAGCTTATAAACACCTATGCCATCTCGCTTTCCATTTTCGTATCATTTTTATAGTCACCTTGTTTCAAGCTCTTGAGAAGCTACAGCGTTTTTTTTTTTTTATGTCTTCTTTTAACTCGAATCACTGCCATTTAAAATACATTTTCATTTGAATGTATAAGAAAATGTATTTTGGGGCTAGATATGTTGAGTGTAGAACCTGAAGAAACATAGAAATTTCATTGTTGACCCAAATATACAAAACAGCAACAGTCAAATAGGATCTGGCGTTGGTTAGGAAACTCAAAACTTGCTGAACTTCTTTTACAATTTCAGATTATCGTGAATAATGGACTGAACTAAATCCTACGAAAGGACATGTTATAGCCGAAGGTTATAGTATGATCATTTATTATTTCTGGTAGTTTTTTTCCTGCAATTTGGTTGGATTGAACTTCGTCCATTTGTAAAGCAGCTAATATACTTAAAAACTGCGGTTTTCTTCAGGGATTTCTCTCCAAATGCTTTTCAAAGAATTATCAACTCTTCTGTAATTGGACTTTCATTTTTTTAAAACAGAAAAGAATACATTGTTACAAAATCTTAGGCATCGGAAAATCGCCGACAAAAGACTGATAGCAAACAAAAAGTAATATAATTGGAGAGAGAGGGAGAGATTGAAACTTTTTTATTACATCGTTTATTTATGATTAAAAAAGATTAAATAAAAATTAGATAATAAGGATTAAATAAGGATAAATGTAGATAAATAAATGAAAAATATAAAAATACAGTCTTTATTGGTTGTACCCACCGCGGGAAAGACTACGCCACCTATGGACTGAAAGAGTTCTTTCCACAAAGTAGACAGGTCGAGGTGTTGGCTGGCGTTACCCAAATCAATACCAAGATGGTACTTGTAGATGGTCGGCTTCTCCACACTTGTCATAGAGAGAGAGAGAGAGAGAGAGAGAGAGACGGTTAAACATTCTTTATTGACTACAAGTCAATTATGGATGAAAAAATGATAAAATACAGTGAAATTATGATTGAGGAAGGCTCCACCAACTTGCCAGAGTCCTCCTCCAGACGATGAGAGGGTCTTCTTGGACGCCTCGTATCTCCAGGCCCAGGAAGTGCCTGTAGATACGGGTCTTGGCAGACGCCAGGATGGCCAGGGCGTCGTCCTCCAGGTCAAGCCCGAAGATCCATCCCTGCAGGTCAGGGGACCGCTGGATGATGGTGAAGGCCTCCAGGATGACAGGCCTGATCCGCCTACAGGACCAGTAGCGGTGGGCCAGTGATAGGTCTACGGACCCACAGGCAATGCAGGACTCCCGGGCTGAGGCCGGATGCGCTGGATGGGGAAGGGCGTGAAGGGCCAGCCGCACGGCAACGTCGGCATCATGCCCCGAGAAGGCACCTCGCCGGAGAGAAGGCCAGCTGATGGAGATGGGGATGCTGACGTGGGGAAGCCACCGGGCTAGCAGCTGGGTGATGGGCAGTGCAGCCAGGCGTGGACGTTCTAGCATGCGGCGGGCAGTGCGGGTGGTTAGGCGCTGGAACGCAGTGGCCGTCCCGCGCAGCACGATGCCGTCCTTGATGTTGTCAACCCGGTGGGTGTGGTTCCGGTTTTCCTCCACAATCCGGCTGCAGAAGGTGGTGAGTGCCGCGATGTCAGCGAGGGCGGCGCGGGTGGTGCGCAGAGGGAGAGATGAAGAGCTGGTGAGATCGCCAACGCGCATTCCCGCCCACCGCGATGCGACCAAAAGATCTGGAGGCCGGAGGAACCTGGAGTCCCCGATGATATGGAGCTCCTGAAGCTGATGTGGCGGCAGCACCCGGTGGTTCAGCTCCAATATCTCCGAGACGGCCTCCCAGAGCTTGAGGAGCCTGCGGCGCCGAGGTGGATGCCATGTCCCAGATGTTGGAGGGGTCAGCCACGTCCCACTCACAGCGAGCCAAGAGTAGGCGTTGAGGCCTCCGCGCAGCGCTGTCTGAACGCCCCTCAAGCACGCCAGGCGAAGCTGCGTTCTAATGTCGAGAAGTCCGAAGCCGCCCACGGAGACTGGCCTAGCAAGAACGCCGCCCGGCAACCAGGCAGCACGCCGAGGTCCCCAGACAAAGCGCACCAGTCGGGCTTGCAGCTTGGCGATGGTGGAGTCTGTGGGCAGGTAGCCGTGAAGATGGTGCACCACGGCGGACAACACCAGCGAGTTGGCGGCTCTGGCTCGACCGACTAAGGAGAGGCCGCGGGTGAAGGGGACCCACCTCGCCACAGCACTCTCGAGCAGTGCAAGGAGATGTTGTTCCTGGGCGGAGGATGACACTGCAGGTGTTAAGTTGCAGCCCAGTACCCGGATCTGCTCCGATGTCCAGGAGATGCCAAGCTGCGTGTCGGTGCGGGCCCGCCAGGCGCCGCACCATAGGCCTTTACACTTCGCAAAGTTGACGCCTATTCCCGAAGCGCGCCGGAAGTCCTCGAAGATGATTCTCACCACGTCGAAGAGCTCGTCGCGCCTGATGAGCAGCACGATGTCGTCGGCGTAGGCGAGGACGTTTCCGGGGCCGAGCGCACGCTCGAGGCGCACCAGGAGAGGGCCAGTGGCGAGGCTAAACAAAGCGGCGCTGATGGCACAGCCCTGCCTCACCCCGTTCAGCAGATGGAAGGGCTTTGTGTGGAGTCCTCCGGCCCGCACCGCCGCATCCGCCCCGGCATACAGGAGGAGGAACCACTCAACGAAGGCAGGAGGCAGCCGCAGAGAGACCATCAGGGACACCAGAAAGCAGCGGTCCAGGGTGTCGAAGGCCGACTCTAGGTCCGTTGAGATGACAGCCAGCTCCGACCCGTTCCTCGTAGCCAAGTCGATCTCGTCGGCTACTCGCGCCACGTTCCAACTGGGAGACCTTCCCGGAACAGCGTATGTCTGGCACCGAGGCACCAGGGCGGGAAGATGGGGCCGCAGACGCTGGAGGAGGATGTTGCCCAGGACGCGGTAGTCAGCTGTGGGGAGCGAAATCGGCCTGTAACCGCTGAGCCCAGGGCCGCCGTTGGACTTGGGGACGAGGCAGATGGTGCTGCGCCTGATCGATGAAGGCAGGGCCCCGCGGAGTTTGGAGGCCTCGAAGACGCGCCTGAGAGCCTCTACGAAGAAGTCTTCGTAGGTGATGAGAAACTCGCAGGGCAATTCGTCCCACCCGGGAGCCTTTCCGAGCGGTAGTCGTCGGATGGCCGCCGCGATATCTGCGCCTGTGATGTCAGGGCGGGTTAGTGGATCATCCTCTTCCAGGGTGAGGGTGGTGGTCGTCCCCCGGATGAACTCAGCGGCGGCGATGGGGTCGCCGGATTCACAGGCAAAGCGGCGCTGGTAGACGGAGTATGCCCGTCGTCGCAGCTCCCCGCCGTCGATGACGCTCCCATCTTCATCCCGGATGGTCGTGCCAGCGGGCCTTCGGACGCGAAGCGAGCGCACAAGGTCGGGCAGCGATGGGTAGTCGGCGGCTGAAGATGCTGCCTCCAGTCTGGCCTGCAGATACCGCCTGGCGCGCGAGATGTGGTCGTCATCTGCGACGCGTGGGACATGGAGGGATCTCACCTCCGCCAGGAGTTCGGCCTTGATCTTGGACCATCTAATCCAAAGAGCTTCGCTGGACATGTCCGCAATAGATCCAGATGTTCTTTCTATTGTTGCCAACAGATGTTCATCCACCAGAGCCGAACGAAGCATGGCGGCCACGCAGGGCTGGCGAGGGGAATGAGGCGAGCCCATCTGGGTGAGGATAGCTCGATGGTCAGAGAGCCTGTAGTAGATGGTCTTGTACAGTGTCACTCTCTCCAGGAGTCTCGATGGCAAGAGAATTCTGTCCAGGCGAGCTGCGTCAACCCGACTCCTGCAGCTGGCCACTCTGGTTGGAAGGTGTTCGGCGTCGAAGAGGGTGGCAACATCAACATGGGCTGTCTGGTCCATTAGCTCCGTGAGGGCCTCCACCGAGCCGGATGTTATGTCGCTCGGGCTCTGCTCGTCGATGTTGAGATCACCCACCACCCAGGCGTCCTCCTGGATCGCGGCTGCTGTTATGGACTCCAGCTGCTCAAGCCGCTCGCGAGGAATGTGTGACAAGTGACAGTTGATGACACGCACTTCCTGGCCTCGGACGTCGATGGAGACGATGGAGATGTTTCCCGGCCACAGGACGCGCTGCCGCAGGACAGCGACCCCCGGCGCGAAGAAGCAGGCGAGGCCCGAACCCCTGAGGGCTGCGGGGGGCACGGTGGCGGCGCTGTAGCCCAGGCACAGATGTTGAATGGGATCCAGCGACGAGGTGTTGGTCTCCTGAATAAAGGCGACGTCTACGCGATGTTGGCGCAGGAAGTGACAGAGCTCAATGCTCCTCTCGCGAGCGGCGAGCCCGCGGGCGTTGATGGAAGCCAGACGGAAGCTCATTGGGCGCTCCTCGTCTGGGCACGAACGTCCGATAGGCGCTTGTAGAGAGCGCAGTTGGAGTCGGGCAGGGCGTCGATCAGCTCCTGGGCAGTATTGTTGAGGGCGGTTAACTGCTCGCTCCCGATCTTGTTTATCAGGCTCTTCAGACCGGGGACTGAGGCTAGTGCGTCCAAGACTTCTTCTCTTTCAAGCCCTTCGAGCCCAGACTTGTCCAAGATGTTGCTGTGAATGCGCTCAAGGAGTTCGTTGAGCTGGGTCCGGGTCACGTTGGACTTTTTATGCGTCTTCCGAGCGCCACCACGGCACTGCTTTGATGTAGGAGGGACTGGGTCCACAGAAGCCGTAGGTAGGGTCTCTGGAGCAGGTGCAGGAGCTGCAGGTGGAGCTGGTGATGTAGCTGGGGTTGGTGGTGCTGCGGGTGGTTCTGGTGTTACATCTGGGATCAGAGCAGCTGTCGATGATGGACCTGCGGCTGGCGTTGGTACTGGAGCAGGCATGACGTTCGAGGAGGAGGGCTGCCTTCCTCCGGCGTTATTTGGACCAGCGGGGGAATCCAGGTGTAGAAGCAGGTTAGCTTCTTGGACACCAGTCTTCCGGGGGCAGTTGGCACGCTTGTGCCCGTGCTTATAGCATAAGGAGCACCTGATACCATAGGTGACGTACACGTGGCTAGTCACTCCTTTGGCTTTGATATTGAGACGGGCTGGGATGTGTGAGAGCTTCACACCGTCTCGGAGAGTGATGAAGGCCTCACGCCGTGCGTCAGCCCAGTATGACTCGCCCAGCTCCTTCATTTTCTGGACGATGGATGTTATCTGTCCGAAGGGCTGCAGGGCTGCCACGAGGTCCAGGTTTTCAACGAAGAACGGAACGTTCCCGAACATGATCCGTTCAGCCCGCTTCTTCAGTGGTGTAGCTCGCAGGAGGGCGTCCTCGATCTCCAGCCCATCCTCCACGAGCTTGTCGGCTTGCTGGACACCGGAGAGGCCGACCAGGAATTGCCCCTCCATCTTCGTCAGCTGGTAGACGGTGCCCTTGCCCAGCTTGGCTTCCAGCGCCAGGAAGTACTGGTCCTCGGTGAAGTCTGGGCAGAACTCCAGGTAGACACACTGGTCCGCCTGCATCGCTGCCGACCTGGCTCGGAAGGTCGCCTGCTTCTGCCTGGTGGTCTGGCATTCGCGCACCCTGCTGGCCCTTGGCGTGACTCGTGGCCTGCTGCTGTTGGGAGCGATCCTCGGTGCCTGGACGCATCCCTTTTTGGCCCCCGAGTTGACATGGTCAGGGTCATGTGGCCTTTTCTTAGAGCCTCCCACTGTGGTGAAGATTCCATCTTCGCCATCGGGAAGCTGGTCGTTCAGTTCCGGGCAATCAGCCCAATTGCGGCGAGAATTTGCATGTCCGCCGTCCGCCGCCGGCTCAGAATTTGCATCTTTACGATTGTTTGAATCAGAAAGGCTTTCAGCCATATCTGATTTATTTGCCGATATTTCGGTGGAGCCTTGAGGGTTTTCTGTGGAGTTCATATGGGCTTGCAGCCCATTCTTCTGGCTTTCAGCCAATACCCCAAAGGGGTTATTAGTCTCCATGGCCTCCATCTCAAACTCAAAAAACGCGGAGCTCGCGCGCCGCGTGGCCGCACGGCCGAGAGAGAGAGAGAGAGAGCGAAGAACATAAGGATATTTTTAAAAAAACGAATACTTGTGGTCTATTAATCTTAATGTTGATGAATTGTAAATATGTAAATTTTATAATAAAATATTAATGTCATTTAAAACCGATGCTGTGAATCTGTTCGCGAGTGATATAAATTGTTGATATCAGACAGCAACGACCAAATCCCGCATTGGGAACTATTCTGGAAAAAAAATTGTTACACTGGCCTACAATTCTTTCAAGAGGACAAAACAACCAGTGAGTGAGAAAGTAAACAAACCAGGCTCTACTACATTTTGAAGTGGAAAAGTCAAACTTCTTTCTACATGTGTAGACATGTGGTGCGCTTACAGGAAAAGCAATCGCCAACTACTGATTACAATGATTACACCATGATTACAATTACCTGCATAACCTGTACTAATGATAGTAAAAAAAAACTGGCTGTCGTTCTAGACTGATTTGTTAAATGGGAAAATGTCTTAATGGCTCAATATAGATTAAAACATTACACAATTTAAATTATAATTTTATTTTGTGTATAAATCTGATTTTTTTCATTTTGATTTTTAATTTACTTTGATCTTTCTTTTTTGAGGTTATAAAATTGCATTCTGCTAATATCTATATGAATTATATTTATACATATAATCTGTTTCATCTTCTAACATGGTTGATGGTATAATTCTTTCTTCAGTAAAGGTAGTTGTATCCTCGAAAGTTGTAGATATGCAACTAAGGGATGGTTTAGTTTCTTGTATACCTTCCGATTTTTGCAAAACAGAACTCTCCAGTGACGTTGTACAATAACTTGATTCATCATCATCATATCGAGTTGCATACTTGGATTTACAACTAAACTTGAGATTTTTTGCATCTATTAGAAAATTACTGTTACCCAGATCGGTATATAATGGTATTTTTTCAGTGATTTTTGGAAGACATTTGTAGCAATATACACCTCTTGAATGCTGAGTAACATTTTTTGAACACAAAGGCATTACAATAGTTGGCTTCTCGACACATTCTTTAACAGGTTCTGAAGGAATTGGCTTGCTTTGTTCCTTTCCCATTTTAATAAAAAAATCGTTAGCTTGGAGGAATCATGGATATTTAGAACTTTTCAGATTTTTTTGCCCCTTAAAATCTAGATTTTCTTGATTAAGCATTTTACCTGGGGTGAAGAGCAATAAATTTCTTTATTTTTTTCATGATAAAAGTAAATATTTTACTTCTTTGATTAAATATAAATATTGAAGAATTTATATTTCAAAAATATTTATATGAAGGGGGGTTTCATTTGGGATATTTTAATAATAAAACAATGTTCTCATTGTTATTTTAGATTAGCTCCACCTTTTGAATTGAATATATATTTGTCTCTTGTAAAAAAAAAGACAGGTCTTTGGAAATCCAGGTAGTTGGTGGTGTTGGGGCACGTTTTTGTAACCATACCCCAACAGAAGGCGTATGTATAATCAAATCAAATGGATACATGGCTTCCCTCCCACATAGACTTACAGACCTTTTTTTTTTTTGCCCAGAAACTTAGACACTTGGTGACACCAGACTTCCATGCCGAAAGCTGATGCCTGGTAAAGAAGAAGACATCCAGAGACATCCGAGCTGGAAACTGTTGTTTCATATGTACATATATTCCCCTCACCAAAAATTTAGGTAAAGGTGACCAGAAAAAAAAAAAAGGAAAAATGGAGAAGGAAGATCTCTAAAAACTGAACCTTATAAAATATCCTTCCCGAGAAAGGAAAGCGTTATATTACAGTTCAAGTGAAAAGGGGCCTGTGTCGATTTTTAGCTAAGACGGAGGGGGGGCGATATATATATATCGTCCCGAGAAAAAGGGAGGATGGTATTTCAATCCATGTGGAAGGGGGGGCCTGGAGTCTGAAATCTTACACTATCGCCGTGGCTGTTTCTCTCTTTAGATTTTTTTTGTTTTGGTAATACTATATGTTCTATTTTGATGGGAGAGGCCTGGGGCGTCTATGAAATTGATACTGGAGCCGTTGGCCATTTTGATTGGTGTTTCTTTCGGCGAATGAAAATGGAGTATGAGATGAATAAAAGAAGGT
The DNA here is from genome assembly GCA_030710605.1 of Cordylochernes scorpioides. Taxonomy (NCBI): domain Eukaryota; kingdom Metazoa; phylum Arthropoda; class Arachnida; order Pseudoscorpiones; family Chernetidae; genus Cordylochernes; species Cordylochernes scorpioides. The sequence goes on along the minus strand of CP092878.1, from coordinate 81,770 downwards.
TCTTTGCCAAAAGGCGAGATTTCGATCTGAGTCGCTCAGTGAAAGATCAGTCTTCAGACGGGAGACCAGACCTTTGCCGGCACTTTCGAGAAAAGGTAAGCCATTTGTCATTATGACTTAGCGCCTTCCCCCCCCCTTTTGTGTAGTAGCCAACCTAGATTTCGCATGGGCCTTAAAGGGCTATAAAGTAACTTCAGGTCACCTCTATCTAAATTTTACTATGTAAATAGCATATCTCGTCAGTATAGACATGTTCCCAAATTTTAAGATATTTAAATAAATATCTAGAGAAAATTTCTTGTTTCCTCTGTTACCTATTTCATACATAATTTGCCTTATGGTGCTACTCCCACTGTTTAAATGAAATGTTGTATGTTTCTTACCTATTTGAAGGGAATGTTACTAATAATCAAGTCTCCCATAAATTACCGGCCACATACATTGTCGCGAGTGTCTGTGTTTCAGTGTTTTATAGATTGCCCAATTTAATAACGATTTCATGGGTTGTCTGATGAAATTGTATACTAGTGTCGCGGCTGTTTCCATCTTTAGACCATTGTTCTGACAATATTATATGCTCGATCCTTGCTTTAGCTCAACTCTTAATCAATTACAGAGTTTTTTCCCCCCTTTTTTATTTTATTTATCCTGTTTGCACAAATTGCATTACATGTGATGATGTAAAGACATATGCCGATAGTGCATCATTGACAGCTGTGCTGCTATTATACAACATTAAGGTCTTGCTGCGGGTTATATACATGGGGTTGTTGGCCTAAATTGCTATATATATATATACTTAAGTAAGGAAACTTTAATAAGTCACATCGTGTATCCTCCCTTTTCAACTATCAAAACCGGGAACCCAACAATGGCGCCCAACGTGGGAATGATGGAAGCGTCAGATCAGACTTTGAGCAGGACGAAGAACCGACTAAGTCGGCCTTCCTGTCCTCGTTACAGGCCAGTGAGGTGCCTGTCAGACCACCCAGTATACCTCTACATAAAATCAGGACAGGGGAAGACGTCCTTAGGGCATATAGTCACTGTTTCTGTGACGACATCTCCGATATGGGCGATGGGTCAACCATCATTGCTCCTAAGTTAAAGATACTGACTGGAAAGCCAGTCTATAGACGTCAGTATCCGATCCCAAATAAGCTGGTCTCAAAGGTGAAGGCCTTAGTAGACGAATTGGAAGAAGCTGGAATAATCGAGGGGAGTACATCCTTATGGAATTCTCCCCTATTCCCCGTTGCTAAAACAGACGGCAGCGTCCGCATTACAATGGACCTGCGATTAATTAATGAGGTGACAGAATTCTTCCCGTTCCCAATACCTCGTGTTGAAGACAACCTGCGTGCTTTTGCAGGCGCAAAGGTCTTCAGCACATTAGACTTGACCTCTGGATTTTTCCAGATTCGCATCCCGGAGGGTGATAGAGATTATTTCACTTTCTCTCTGCCCTGGGGGAGATATCGTTTCACACGTCTACCACAAGGAGCGAAGAACTCAGCTCAGATCTTCCAATGGGCCATGAATTTGGTCCTAGGGGATTTGTTGTATAAATGCGTTCGTTTGTACATCGATGATGTCATCGTCTACAGCGACTCTCATGAGCAGCATGTGGCGGACCTTGCCGCTGTACTCGAACGCCTGAGTCGCTTTAATCTAAAGGCTAGGCGTGGGAAGAGTTATTTCTTCAAGGGCTCTGTAGATTACCTCGGTCATGTAATTGATCAGGATGGGATAAAACCCATGTGGGATAATGTCGCGGCTCTCAGGGATTTGAAACGTCCCCACAACATCAGGGGAGTCAGAAGTCTTTTGGGTACTGTAAACTACTACAGGCGCTTCATACCCAACGCAGGTGAACTCCTAGCTCCACTAAGTAACTTATTGAGAAAGGGGCGAAGATTCACTTGGGGTACAATAGAGCAGACAGCCTTTGAGACCATAAAACAAGTACTAACCAGTGAGCCTTTACTGGCTCATCCAATGATAGGGCGACCATTTATCCTCAATACAGACGCCAGTGGAATAGCGGTTGGCGCTTGTCTCCAACAGGAGATAGACGGGGTTGTCAAGCCAATAGCTTACTATAGCAAACGGTTGATAGGCCCCGAAACTCGCTATTCCACAATCGAAAAGGAGGCTTATGCCGTAGTGTTGTCTCTGCAGCACTTTAAACACCTCCTGGCGGGCAGTAAGGTTGAGGTGCATACCGATCACAAACCGATCACTTATAACAAGGGGTCTGATTATAAGAACGCTCGATTGTCTAGATGGGCAGAGATCATCCAAGACTTCAATGTGACATTTGTGTATGTCCCGGGGAAAGAAAACACGGTAGCCGACTTCCTCAGTAGGTTCCCGTGTGAGGATGATCCTGAACCATCACGAGATAAGAGAGTTGTGGCCGCAGTAATTAAAAATCGTGGGCCCCCCTTGATAGATAGTGATCGGACGTGGGAAGGTTTGCTTAAGGACAAGAAATGGGCCCCCTTATTGAAACTAATAGGTGACAGACGGTCTACCGAGACTGTAACTTACAAAAATAAGGATTATAAAATGCACGAGGGTTACCTTGTGTCTAAGAACAGTGGGGGTATCTGGGTGAAGGTGGTTCCGTCAGACATTAGGGAGATGGTGATTAAATATCACCACGACGTTCCGACGGGAGGTCATTTTGGGGTCAAGAAGGTAATGAGAAGGCTGAAGGACGATTATTATTGGCCGGGTATGAGGACACAGGTCCGAAACTATATATACAGATGCGAGGGTTGCCAGCTCTCAAATCAAGGTGTAACCAAGGCTGGTAATGCTCCCCACTTCAGGCCTGGAAAACCATTTGAGCATCTTGCTCTAGACTTCATAGGACCCTTAGAGAAGACTTCCAAAGGACATTCTAGCATCCTGACCATAGTCGATTTATTTACCAAATTCCCTATTTTAATACCTACAAGAGACCAGTGTGCCAGTACAGTGGTTAAAGCGCTGTTGGAAAGCGTAATTACTATCTTTGGAGTACCGAAAACTATACTTTCGGACCGGGGTTCGACATTCATTAGCTGTATTTTTAAAGGGATTTGCAAGGCCATGGGGGTAAGTGCAGTGAACACCACTGCTTGGAGACCTCAAAGTAATGGCGCTGTAGAAAGGCTCAACAGAACAGTAATTGAATCTTTGCGTAGGTGTGAAGCAGGTTCTAATTGGGATGACATCCTACCCATGGTAGCTTTAGCTATCAGGACCACTGAACATTCTAGTACAGGATTTACGCCAGCGAAACTCGTCTTCGGACATGAGCTGAGGCTCCCGCAACCCTTTCAGGAAGCGGGACAAAGTCCTGTAAGCGAAGATTTGATTGCTCAAACGGCAGCCTTCTACGAGCGGGAACTAACAGAGGAGGTCGAGAAGATAAGAGAGGTGGTAAGGCAAACCTACTTGAGTGAACAGGAAGAAGCTAGGACTAAGTTTGAAAACAAAAGGCTGAGAACTTTTAATAATGGGGATTTAGTCCTAGTGGAGAGAATGCATGAGACGAAGGGGCGTCACAAATTTGAGCCAAGGTATGGGGGTCCATATGAGGTACTAAAAAGAGCTGGTGATACTGTATATCTCTTGAAGAATCTAGAAACTGGGAATTTGGATAAATACCATATAGATAGGTTAAAACAATACCATATACCAATTAGGATTTTCCCCACAGAGGAGGAGGAGACTAGTGATGGTAATTCAAGTCAAGGTTCCAGTGATGAAGATCATTGGATTCATCTTACAGGTCCAGCTTATCTCCCTAATAGGTCCGTTAATGTAGTGGTTCCACAAGGGGTGACAACCAGAGCGAACTCAGAAGTAATGAGACGAGGGGAAGTTGACAGAGTTAGTGTGAACAGTTTAACTTTACGCAGGTCTACAAGGGTGAAAAGGCCCACACAGTGTAAATTCTGCTTAGACTGTCGCCTCTAACTAGGATTTTGGAGTGTGTACGGAGAATCAGCTCGATAGAATGAGAAGTTTAGAGATTTCAACCTTTTTTTTTTAAACCTTTTTTTTTTAAAGTAGAACTTCATTAGGATTCCTTTTTTTTTAATACAAACTATTTCTTGTTAAAACCCGAGTTTCAAAGACCAATGAGAATAATGTATACCATTGTGAATTAACTATTTAGTGTAAATCTGAAATTTTAGTTATTATCAGGAGTAATAGGTGAAGGAAGGTGTAGGAAATCACAACTTAGAGGGGGGCTATGTCTAAAACAACAAACCTAATAGGCATCCTATGGCTTGTGTTGGGTAATTCAGAAACCCTATAATCCCTGGCCTTCAGGTAGTAGCTTTGAAATAGGTTTCTAATGAGGACATGAAAGGTCAATCTTTCAGAGTAAAGTTGTGAAGTATAGGGACCCTAAGCCAGGGGTAGAAGTTAAGTAGGCCCAGACCGTAGTCGATCCTCGGAAAGCACTTGAGAATGTTAGTGTTGGGTAGTGAATCGTGAACCCTATAAATCCATGTTTCAATAGAGTGTTGAGGTCGGACTACTGCAAAGGGGACAGACGCAAGATGAAGTAGGAAGAAAGTGACTTCACCCACGGTGGCTAGGGGAGTGACTCAATTCCGCTTTTATGAGGTGTCACGCTTAATGGTCCTTTATTCGCCATTATAATTAGTGTATGTCTTAATATAGAATTGTCGTGAAAAGTCGCTTGGTGTCAAGGCAAGGGCAGTTTTTGAAGTTACACTGATTTTTTTTTAGTAGGTTAGCTTCCAGATTACTTAGAATTGTTAACAATTATTGTTAACAATCATTTATCGAGTATAAAGTATTAGTATATATAGAGCTTGTACAGAGGCATTTTCTTTTGAGTAACCTAGGGCTTTAGTTCCCAATTTGTTTTAATTTTATTATTTTATTTGATTTCACATTTTGTCCTGGAAGATTTTCATTATTGTTAAGGCCTATTAATAATGATATTATAGTATTTTGGTTTTTATGATAGAGTCTAACTCTAGTTTGAATGCGATCGTGAATGAGAGAGTGAATGTAATGATCAATGAATGCGACCACAAAGTTAAAGTCTAACATACTGTTAATCCAAAAATACATTAGAATAGGGTTAAGGATTTCAATAGGATCGATTTTTATTTTATTTTATTTTTTATTTCGAATTTTGTTAGGACCGAGAAGCCTCAAACAGGACAACTACAACTCTATCTAGTTAGAAAATATTCGCTCCCTTTTGTTAGGTCCCTCGTTAGGGGGTATAATTTCCCTTTGATTTTCTTTTATCTTAGTTTAGCTTGAATTCTAAGGATTGTGGATAAATGATCCCTATCCCGACCCTCAGACTTGGAGATAGTGGGAGGCAGGGATCAAGCCGACAGCCCACTCACCTCCTCCTCGCAAGAGGAAACGAAGAGGTATAGATTGAATTTTATGCAGGATGGGGGATTTGTTTTAGCCATGCCGTATAGCCTGGGGTATAACGGCGCGACCTTGGGTAACCGATCTGACACCGTAGTTTCGACGCTTTTAGCGTGGCTGGAGCGAGGGTATTCCAGACGGGAGGTCCTGTAAGATTGGCATGTAGGCAGAGATTGCCCAGTTATTCTAGACGAAGTAGTTTCCGTCTAGTGAATTTTTTGGTACCAGTTTGATCCCCCATAGCTAGCGGAAGTTTCTTCTAATAAAGGATTCGCCCTGCCATACGTTTTGTTGGAATGAATTCGAGCATAAGACCGATTCGAGAGGCAGAATAAGTAATCATTAGGACCTTCAACGAGTTTAAACTCGTTCCATGTTAGGATAAAATTTTAAAGTATTAGTTAACTATAATGACCGCGAACGAGACGCCAGAACAAGCCAGTGAGTCAAAGTTTTAGAAGTGTTGTATTGAGGACAGTAGAATTAAGAGCAGTTATACAGGGAGTAGAGTTCTGAAGGAATTTGTAAAAGGAACCAAAATTTCAGATTGATAAAATTCAAACTTATAAGATGTAGATTTATAGGATTCAAGTCAATGGATAGAGAGTATATTAGTAGATGAAAGTAATATGAATTTCTTGGAAGGGGGAGGTAGCTGAACTGTACACACCCCAGAGGCAAGGTAAACGGAGCCACAAACAAAATAGTAGAAATTGATTAGTCGCTCTGCCAAAACAGAAAAGAAATTCTCTTCATACGGTTGTCACCCTAGATTTAAATGGACTGTGTAGTTTAATAGAGGTCTGGGCTATGTTCCATTTGACCAAGATTCTAAATGACGTACCCATCTGAGTTGAGAGTATTGTAACAGAGGAATCTAACACATAAGAGAAAACACACCCTCCAGTAGGATCGGGATAGACGAATATTACCCAGTGACCAACTCGTGATTCCAGACTGAATAAGATTGAAAACTTAACTGAGATACTAAACCTTGAACCTTCAGCGCACAAATATATATAATGTGTTTTCATTTTCTTATTGAATATGTTATTATTTTATATCATATATATTATATTATAATCATATGCTATTCATTTCAATAATTTTATTTCCTTTGATATTCATGATATTAGTAATATTTACCTGCCATGTTGCGATTTTTTTTTTAACATGTTGTCATGGCTTATTCTTCCCTCAAGGCATGATCTATTTTATCCTTATTGTCTTTTATCCGCCTTACTTGTATAAGTATATATATTTTGTCATCATATATAATTTTGAAGTAGTTTTCTTTATCATCTATCATGGGATGATTTTTATCACTTATATCTTAACATATTTAATCACTATCTACATGATATGTTTTACTTCAATATATATGTTATACTCATCATATAACATGGAAGGATTCATTTTATCATTACATATTTCGTGCCTTATTTAATGATTACTTACATAATTTGTTTTCTGTAATTTTTATTTAGCAAAAGTCATCATGTCATAGGCTAATTATTATATACCAAGATATTTCTTTCAGCTAACTATAATTATCCTTTCCTTTGATTGTATATATATATAACTATACCACACGAATGTCTTGATTGGTACGAAAATAAAGATGCTGGCATGTTTTAGGAGTTGGACTAGTCAGTTATTTCTAAACGACTTCTTGGCGCCCAATTTTTTATATATAATATGTAATAGGGAAATGTCCTAATTGTATTGTTAGCAGAAAGAAGGTAGCAATGAATCCAGCACCCCAAGAGGCAAGGATGGGGTTGAGAGGACTTACCACAAGGAAGGCCTACTCCTCAAGGCCAAAGAAGAAAGTGGAAGGGTGGTATATATACCCATGAATGGTAAAACAGATGACCTTGCTTACTTCCATACATATGATATGACTGTCCCCCATAACCTATTTTGATAACAGTGTGCTGACAGAATAATAACACATAAAAACCCCTTTGCCAGGATGCGCAATGCCCACTAATGTTCGGAATAATAAACATCTAGAATGGCATACCATCGTTTTGACTAGCCTTATCTTCCCTATAGGTTTCGGTACACCTGGCTTCACCTAGTAATGGAAAATGCATTTTGCTAGAAATGGGCCTGCTTTCATAGTAACTGATGAAAGGCAGATGAATAATGAATAGCACAAACGCATTTGTCCATTACTTGGCAGGGGGAGGATTGTTGGGGCACGTTTTTGTAACCATACCCCAACAGAAGGCGTATGTATAATCAAATCAAATGGATACATGGCTTCCCTCCCACATAGACTTACAGACCATTTTTTTTTTGCCCAGAAACTTAGACACTTGGTGACACCAGACTTCCATGCCGAAAGCTGATGCCTGGTAAAGAAGAAGACATCCAGAGACATCCGAGCTGGAAACTGTTGTTTCATATGTACATATATTCCCCTCACCAAAAATTTAGGTAAAGGTGACCAGAAAAAAAAAAGGAAAAATGGAGAAGGAAGATCTCTAAAAACTGAACCTTATAAAATATCCTTCCCGAGAAAGGAAAGCGTTATATTACAGTTCAAGTGAAAAGGGGCCTGTGTCGATTTTTAGCTAAGACGGAGGGGGGGGGGGGCGATATATATATATCGTCCCGAGAAAAAGGGAGGATGGTATTTCAATCCATGTGGAAGGGGGGGGCCTGGAGTCTGAAATCTTACACTATCGCCGTGGCTGTTTCTCTCTTTAGATTTTTTTTGTTTTGGTAATACTATATGTTCTATTTTGATGGGAGAGGCCTGGGGCGTCTATGAAATTGATACTGGAGCCGTTGGCCATTTTGATTGGTGTTTCTTTCGGCGAATGAAAATGGAGTATGAGATGAATAAAAGAAGGTTCTTTGCCAAAAGGCGAGATTTCGATCTGAGTCGCTCAGTGAAAGGACAGTCTTCAGACGGGAGACCAGACCTTTGCCGGCACTTTCGAGAAAAGGTAAGCCATTTGTCATTATGACTTAGCGCCTTCCCCCCCCCCTTTTGTGTAGTAGCCAACCTAGATTTCGCATGGGCCTTAAAGGGCTATAAAGTAACTTCAGGTCACCTCTATCTAAATTTTACTATGTAAATAGCATATCTCGTCAGTATAGACATGTTCCCAAATTTTAAGATATTTAAATAAATATCTAGAGAAAATTTCTTGTTTCCTCTGTTACCTATTTCATACATAATTTGCCTTATGGTGCTACTCCCACTGTTTAAATGAAATGTTGTATGTTTCTTACCTATTTGAAGGGAATGTTACTAATAATCAAGTCTCCCATAAATTACCGGCCACATACATTGTCGCGAGTGTCTGTGTTTCAGTGTTTTATAGATTGCCCAATTTAATAACGATTTCATGGGTTGTCTGATGAAATTGTATACTAGTGTCGCGGCTGTTTCCATCTTTAGACCATTGTTCTGACAATATTATATGCTCGATCCTTGCTTTAGCTCAACTCTTAATCAATTACAGAGTTTTTTCCCCCCTTTTTTTATATTTTATTTATCCTGTTTGCACAAATTGCATTACATGTGATGATGTAAAGACATATGCCGATAGTGCATCATTGACAGCTGTGCTGCTATTATACAACATTAAGGTCTTGCTGCGGGTTATATACATGGGGTTGTTGGCCTAAATTGCTATATATATATATACTTAAGTAAGGAAACTTTAATAAGTCACATCGTGTATCCTCCCTTTTCAACTATCAAAACCGGGAACCCAACAGTGGTACCTACAGAAATATTGGTTATAACCAATTAAATTATTAAAAATAAGAATTATACACCAAATTAATTTGTGGTACTTTCAATTTGATGCTTGACTACAAAGGAATATTTTATTATTTCAATCCCTGGATAATCTTTCAAAGAAATTAACCCACTTAGTGCCACCTCATGAATTGGACCTTTACATTGGAAATAAAACAGAAAAGAATTTGGTCTGAAGAACCACCTGGGTAGTTGGTGATTTCTGTACGCTCCAGGAGCCTGGGCTAACCAAATGTCTTATTATAAATATTATACATAGCAGAGTGATAGTTCCTGAAAATTTAAGAAGAGACATTTTAAATCTCTTGCATGACACCCATGTTGGTATAGTAGGAACTAATACATTAGCTCGAGGATTGTGCCAGTGGCCTAATATCTACAAGGACATTGAGAGAATGATATCTAATTGTAGAATCTGTTTGTCTTGTAGTCATGATCCACCAAGGACTAGTGTATACCCCTGGATTTGGTCTTCCAGACCTTGGTCAAGATTACACATTGACCATGCTGGTCCCTTTCAAGGAAATATATTTTTAGTAGCAGTAGATGCTTTTTCAAAGGTTAAATCTTTTTTGACAATAGTCTTTTAACCAGATATTCATTTCTCAGGCCACACACCAGTCTATCTCTTAAGCGATCATCTCAATCTATAAATTCGCAGTTTTCACTTAATTTTCTTGGCCACATAGGCAGATTCTGTGTCTTGATTTCTTTTATTGAAATGATATATTTGTACAATTACTTTGGCTTAGGACAGAAATAGCCAGTTAATAGTTTGATCAATTTACTATAATCAATATCATTTAAAGGTGTAGGTGCGGCCAATGATCTTGCCATAGAAAAAGTTTCTGGACCTATTAAAGTCAATAATATTGCCTTTTTTTGTTCAATTTTTTCGATGCCATTTGCCAAGAAATGAAAAAAAAATTTTTTTCAGATATGCAATCCACTCTTCAGGCATAGATAAATCAAAAATTTCAAGCTTGCCAAAACTCGCCATTATAAAAATATTTCTTTATTAAAATTCTAAATATTTTATATTTAAAATTTACTGACATATTTAATTAAGAATCGACATCCTCGTCGCCAAAATTTGTTATTTCTTTATATTTAAATTAATGACACTTGTTTACACACAATAATTATTATTATTTATTTAAGTAACCCAGGTTCCTGGAGCGTACAGAAGTCGCCAACTACCCGGGATGTCCTTCTGACCTAAGTCTTCTTGGATTTATATACAATGCCAGTGGAAGTCCAATTAATGAGGTGTCGTCAGGCAGATTTCTTTCTTGGGATATTTTCTAGGGATGCTGGACATATGTTGGTGATACCTAGGAGAGTGGCTGTCTGGAATCTTTGGTATTGGAAGGTTGGGCAAGTGAAGAGGAGGTGGTCTACGGTTTGTTCTTCATCTTGGCAGTGGGGGCAAGTTGGGTCTTCTTTTGATACCGTTGCAAGGTCTGCCTGAATGTAGCCATGTCCGGTCAGGATTGTTGTGGAGGTAGATCCATGCTTGATGTTTCGAAGCATTTGGAGGAGTAGTTTCGGGGTAGCAGCAAATCTTCGTAGATTTCTGGTGGAGTAATCTTGGATGTAGAGGTCTGTTGTAGAGGTCTGTCCACATTTTGAGGGCTATCTGTTCTTTTTTACCGCGCGCGACGCTCTTTGGGAGGGTGGTAAAGGATAGTGGCAGATTAGAATGTGCTGCAGCCTTTGCCGCCTGATCCGCCAATTCATTTCCTGGAATACCGCTGTGGCCTTTGATCCAGCAGAGTTGCACATTTGGTGAAAAATGTAGGTTGTATATTGTTGCGATGGTGTTCTGGGGTGCCGCGAGGAAACATGGAGACAGCGTTAAATAAATGTTTATTTTGTTTATTGTACAACCGTCCACTGGACAAGTCGAGGAAAAATCTAATCTAATGATTGTTAAGATGGAATTTATAATGATGAAAAAATAAGAAACATGTAAAACAGGCGAACAAAGAAAATTAAAAGCATAAATGCAAATTAGGTTAGGCAAATTTACAATAATGGATAAAATAAAATGTACTTTCAAACTCTTCTTAACATTACTCTCCCCCTTGAAAAAGACTTGTCCTCAAGTCTGGGGTCCGGTACAGTTTCATTCTTGACACATGTACAATTTTCTTGCCTCTTCCCGTGACTTCTTTTACTTCATAATTTACTGGTGATGTCTTCCTAATTATCTTGAATGGTCCGATGTAATTTTTCTGTAGTTTGTCCGCTCTTCCAACTTTTCTTATCGGTGTCCAAATCAGTACTAGGTCGTCTGGTGAAAAGTTAACTTCTCTGCGATGTTTGTCGTATACTTGTTTGGATTTATCTTGCCGTGAAATTGTTCTAGCCATTGAAATCTTTTTTGATTCTTCAACTATGGTTAGGAGATTTGATATGTAGTCATCAAAGTCTCCGGGTTTAGGCGGTACTTCCGGCCAGTCAAATGTAGAGTCCAGAAATGTCAACGGTTCTCTTCCGTGAATCAGAAAATATGGGGAATAGCCGGTCGTCTCTTGTACCGAGGAATTGTAGGCGAAAGTCACAAACGGGAGAATCTCGTCCCAATTTTGGTGCTTCTCGTCAATGTACATTGATATCATATCTGTCAGCGTACGGTTCATTCTTTCCGTTTGGCCATTTGTCTGTGGATGGTAACTTGTCGTTTTCTTATGTATCGTATTGCAAATTTTCAAAACTTGTGTGAGTAGTTTGCTCAAGAAAGAACTCCCGCGGTCAGAAATTAAAATTTTCGGTGCTCCATGTCTTAGTACTATTCTTTTCAAGAAAAAATCGGCAATTTCTGTGGCAGTTCCTCGAGGTAGCGCCGCTGTTTCAACATGCCTTGAGTAATAGTCTGTGCAAACAACGATCCACCTATTTCCGTTGATGGACTTGGGAAATCTACCCAAAAGGTCTATTCCTATTCGCTCGAACGGTCTAGACGCTGGTGGTATCGGTTGCAATTGTCCCGATGGTTGTTGGGATGGGGTCTTACGAAACTGGCATTCAGGGCAACTGGAAACATATTTCTCCACTGTTTTGAACATTGAAGGCCAAAAATATTTATCTTTTATTCGGCTGTATGTTCTTTTTATACCCATGTGGCCCGATGTAGGATGATCATGCATCTGTTCCAAGAGTTCTAGTTGTTTGTTCTTTGGGATGACCAGTAACCACGGGTTGCCTGTTGGGGTAGGATTATTTTTATAAATTTTTCCGTTATGTTTGGTGAAGTTTTCTCCGTAGCTGTTTGGGTGTTGGTCGATCATGTTGTTAATTTTCTTAATGTAAGCGTCGTAGTCTTCGGTGTTATAATTAATTTGTAAAATTTTAATTTTATCTGGAATTGGGCACCGCGATAATCCATCAGCATCTAAATGTGTTTTTCCAGATTTATAATTTATAGTAAAATCGTAGGCTTGCAATTCCAACGACCAACGCGCCAAACGCCCAGATAATTTTTTTGCTTTGGCCATCCAGCAGAGACTATGGTGATCGGTATAAACGATGAATTTACGGCCGTAAAGATAAGGCCTGAATTTCCCAATTGCCCATATAATAGCCAAGCATTCCTTTTCCGTAGTTGAATAGTTGGTCTCAGCCTTCTGCAATGTTCTGCTGGCATATGAAATTGGACGCTCTCTACCATTGTCTTCAACATGAATGAGCACTGCCCCAAGTCCTTGATCGCTTGCGTCGGTGTGGAGGCCTATGGGTTTATTTGGATCATAATGAGTTAGGACCTCCGGTGAACTCAGCTTTTCTTTTAAAGTTAGAAAAGATGATTCTTGTTCTTTTCCCCATACAAACGGCTGGTTTTTGCGAGTTAGAATTTGTAATGGATATGCTATTTTTGAGAATTCTTTAATGAACCTTCTATAATAAGAACATAGTCCGAGAAAAGCTCTGACATTTTTAATTGTTTTGAGGGCTGGGAAATCCTTTATGCTCGCAATTTTTTCTGGATCGGGTGTAATTCCTTCTTTTGACACAACGTGCCCCAATAAAAGGAGCTCTTCATAAGCGAATCTGCATTTTGAAAGATTGAGTGTCAATCCCGCTTTTCTTAAGCATCCCAAAATGGTCTTCAATCTTGTCAAATGCGATGGTAGATCTTCAGAGAAAACTATCACATCGTCAAGGTAGCACAAGCAGATTTTCCATTTATGGGTCCTCAATATATTATCCATTAGTCTTTCAAAAGTTGCTGGGCCGTTGCATAAACCAAAAGGTAAGACGTTGAAGTGGTAAAGTCCGTCAGGTGTCACAAAAGCAGTTTTCTCCCGATCTTGTTCTTCAACTTCCACCTGCCAGTATCCTGAACACAGGTCCAGTGATGTGAAGTATCTAGATCCATGGAGAGAGTCGAAGCAGTCGTCGATTCGAGGAAGCGGATATTGATCTTTAACAGTGATAGAGTTTAAATTTCTGTAGTCCACACAGAATCTAAATGTTCCGTCTTTCTTCTTAACGAGAATTACAGGAGATGCCCATGGACTCGATGAATGAGAAATTATACCTTTTTTCAACATCTTATCTATTTGATTATTAATTATTTTGCGTTCTCTCAAAGACACTCTGTAGGGGTTCTTTCTTATGGGAATATCGCTGTTTGTTTTGATTTTATGTCTGACAAGGTGAGTTCTCCCTTTGTAATCGTCTGGTGCGGCGAACATTTCTTTGTATTCGTAGAGTAGCATCAAAACCTGATTACGTTCCTCGGAAGATAAATCGGGATTTATGTCAAAATTAAGATCAATGGAGGAAACTGCTCGATGGTCTGTCTTGTACATCCTGTCTACTTCCGATATTATCCCTACTTTCATGTGCCGATGAATTTTTATAGGTTTTGAAGAAGGGTTCAAAAGCCAAATATCAGGGAACCTTGTATTTTTCAGCAAAGATCTTGTTGTTATCAGGCCATATTTCGATGTTAGCGATGAGAGATTCTCTATCAATATTTCCTTGTCATCAGTAGTTGGTTCGCAATAGCCCTTAACCAGACATAGGCTAAATTCAGGAATTATTCTATCTTCAACCGCCCTAGCATATTTTAAACTTGTATCATCTTGGTCCATATTATTTGGGGATTCAATCCATAAAGTATTGTTTCGGCAGTTTATTAAGGCTTTGTAATGGCTTAAGAAATCGTCTCCCAGAATTATTTTGGGGTTACATTTTTCTAACACTATCATCTGAATTGTATATTTTTCCTGATCCATATTGAATGATACCATTGACCTTCCTTTTGCATTAAGTTTATGATCACCTGCAGCTTTCAAATTCAGATTATTATCTTTGACAACTTTTAATTTTAGTTTATATGAGAGTTCCTCGTCAATACAGCTAACCACCGCTCCGGTGTCGATTAATGCCTCAACCGTATAATCATTGATTTCTATCTGAGTCGTTTTATTTCTTTGAAGATTCATCACCAAGTTTATTCGACCACCAGAAGCCCGAGATCCATTCAGTCGGGTTAGTTTATTGATGCTTCTCCCAAAGTAGGAAAATCGTCTTCGCTATTCACATCAAAGTCCGGTTCCTGTTGCCTCGAATCATCGATTCCTCTACAATTTTTTAAATAGTCCTTATTTACAGAGTTGGTTTCGTCCATGGACCTTGAAAACTGCCGCTGTATTGGTCTAATATTGTAAGTCGGTCGTTCAGTGTTATGAGGGCAATACCTCGATATGTGTCCCTGTTCGGAGCAGTTCCAGCATATTCTTCGATCCTGGTATAATGGCCTTTGATAACGCCTGTTACTTGGGGGCGTCGTGTACGTCTGCCTCCTGGGATACTGCTCGGGGGTTCTGTTGGTTGGGGTTGGTGCTGAGCTCCTATAATTGTTTCCAACCGGTTCCATCCCTGTGTCATTAGGTCTAGCCCTCTCGAATCTACCTGGGGCGAAGGTTGGTCTACTGTCACTTGCGATTGGTCTTCTATCATTTGCGAACGATCCTTTTTGGAATCGAGGTATGTCGAAACCACGACTATGGTCTGTTTGGTTGTTGTAGTTTCTCCTAGGAGGGAATGGTCTGGTCGGGCGGTTATTTTGCCTGAAGCTTCTTCGCTGCTCAAAATCCACTAGATGTTGATCTATTCGCCTCGCTAGTTCCAAAAAGTCTTTGACCGTGCTGCAAGGTGTTATCATCATAATGAGTGACAGGTATTTGTTTAGACCAGTCTTCATGTAGTATAATTTATCGTCCGTTGTCATTTTGGGGTTGACCTTGTTACAGAGGTTGAGGACATCCTCGGCGTAACGCAGAGTTGACTCATTGGGCTGCTGGATTCTGTTTTGCAGGTCCATTATTAATTTAAATTTGGCAGTATCTGCCCTCCTGAAATCTCTCAGGAGTGCCTTTTTGAATACACTCCAGGCCGAAAAAATGTGAGGGCTGTTGAGTTTTGCCCATTTCTTCGCAGGTCCGTCCATGTAGCTCCGGGCATATGCCAGCATGACATCGTCCGGCCATCGTTGTTGTCTTGCTAACAACTCGATTTCTTCCAGCCATTCTGAAGGATCTTCGTCTGAGTATCCGCCAAATACTTCTAGACTTGGAGGTGGTGGCTGGCAGAAGAAAATGTTGTTGCAAGGTGTAGCGTCATCTTGATTCACAATGTCGCGTCTTGTTGGAGAGGCACTGAAGGATCTCATTGGAGGTTGTCCTCGTAAACGACGGCTTCTTCTTAAGGTAGCTTCATTTTTGATGGCAGGATCAGCATCTCCACCAGTGTTGCGATGGTGTTCTGGGGTGCCGCGAGGAAACATGGAGACAGCGTTAAATAAATGTTTATTTTGTTTATTGTACAACCGTCCACTGGACAAGTCGAGGAAAAATCTAATCTAATGATTGTTAAGATGGAATTTATAATGGTGAAAAAATAAGAAACATGTAAAACAGGCGAACAAAGAAAATTAAAAGCATAAATGCAAATTAGGTTAGGCAAATTTACAATAATGGATAAAATAAAATGTACTTTCAAACTCTTCTTAACAATATTATTTCCGCAATTAGTTGTGTTTTTGGGGGCCAAGACCTACATATGGCTGATAGAGCTGATTGGCAGTCTGAGGCAATGATGAAGTGTTCTTTTGGGAAATTCATGGTTATTTTTGTTGCGTAGAGAATGGCAACCAGTTCAGCTTGGAACGCTGAGCACTCCTGGTGGAGTTTAAGTTGTATGGTTTGTAGAGGAGGTGGTAGGATGACTCCAGCCCCAACTCCTTCTGATGATTGGGATCCGTCTGTGTAAATGGTGGTGCAATTTAGTTGTAGTGATTTGGTAAAATAGATTATCTTCCGTAATGGGGGCTAGGGTAAAAAGGAAGGACTTGGGCGTGATTCGTAGTGGCCTGTTTTCAAAGTTTTTAGATATTCTATGTGAGCCTTTATAGAGATATCGAGTGGGGGACAACCCGTCAATGAGATAGCTGGTATTGTCGGTGTGCATGGACCACCTCTTATTATTGCTTTCGCATATTTGTAGTGGAGACTACGTAGCTTGCGAGCCCCATTTGTGTCATATGCACGTTTTCCCCAGACACCAGAGCCATATAGTAGCGCTGGGAGAACGACTCTCTTATAAATTTTGTGTCCGGAACTGAAGGTTGAACCAAATTGCCCTTTTATGGTGCTAGCGAGCCTTGGGAGTATCCATCGGTATTTGAGTAAACTGTTGTTGAGATGTTTAATAAATTGTCTCTTTGAATCAAAGGTAATACCAAGGATTTTAATTGTTTTGTTGATTGCAATGGGCTGGTCAAGAAGTCGGATGCTGTCCTTGTTTGGCCATCTTGGTTTGTTTCTGTGAAACATGCATGCTTGAGTCTTGTGGGGATTTACCAACATTCCATGCCTTCTGCACCATTGTGAGAAATTTTCAAGAAAATTGTTTATTTGACATTTAGGAAGCTTTGGGGCCACCTGCACCATTAGTGTGAAATCATCTGCGAAGCCCACTAATTCGCTCTTTCTAGGTTTTTGCAAAGTAAATGCTTTTCTTGCAATCATATTGAAGAGAAAGGGACTTAAAGCCGCTCCTTGTGGGACTCCACGGAGTGACAGAATGTGAGCAGTGTGTCCCCATACGCTATAGGCCATTTTTCTATTTATTAAATAGCTGGTAATTAGTTGTAGTAATTCCTCAGTGCAGCTAACCTCTCGTAGGGCTTCAATGATAGAATACCTATGTACGGTGTCGAAGGCTCTTCTAATGTCTAGGCTAATAACTAGTGTTTTCTCCCCCTCTTCCATGTCCCTGTCTATGAATTGGTTTATTGCAGCTAGGGCGTTTTCGGCCGAACAGCAAGGAACAAATCCAAATTGGAGGGGTGAAAACCAATTGTGCCGGTCTGCTAGCCATTGTAGTCGAGCCAAAATGCAACGCTCAAATACCTTGGCTAGGGTGTTGAGAAGAGCAATTGGGCGGAATCTTTCCAGTGGGTTTTCTGCTGTGCTGTCCGGTTTGGGTATGAGGAATAAAAGGCCGATTTTCCAGGGTGATGGAAAATGGCCGAATCTTAAACACTTGGTAAAAAGTCCTGCAAGTAGTTTATGTAGGGGAGGACCTCCTAATTGAAGGCACTTTGCTCCAAGTCGATCAGGGCCTGGAGATTTCTTGAGTCCACAGCATTTGATGGCCCGAAGTACTTCAGCGTCGGTGAAGTCTGGCTCAATGAGGCCAGAAAACTGTATTAAGGGCCGAGGCTGAGATATTGGTGTGTCAGGCAGACAAAAGTGCTGCAATATTTTTTCACAGGTTTCCTCTGGTGTATAGGGGGTTCCGTCAGATTTTTTGAGCAGTGGAGGTCCTCTTTGGGTGCTTCGTCCTTTGGAAATATATTTGTGGACAGAGCTCCAAGCGGCTGAGGATACTTCTTGACAGAGGTTTATCCATGATAGGTGTTTGGCTCGTCTTATCTCGGCTCTCAGCCTGTTGTGACATTCTCTGTAGAGCCCTTTGAAGAAGTTTCTAATGGGCGTGGATGTGCACTGCGAAAGGCGCCTTAGAGAAACTACTACATTGCGGAGTTTTGCTAAGTCTTTATTCCACCAGGGTTTTGATGGTCTGTTGTCTTTCTTTTTTCTTTTCATGGATATGTTGCAGGCCTCTTGAAGGATTTTGGTAAGAATATGCACCACATCATCTATGTCCTGGTGTGTTGATGCGGCATGGAGACGTGAGACTGCATGTTGCAGAGAGGAGCCAAGGAATGCAGTGAAGGCGCTTTCCACACACGTCGATTCAGCCCAGGAAGTATTTTGCGCTGGGGATATTGTATCTTGGATTGTAGTGAGGATCGGTAGATGGTCTGTGAATGCCATTTCAGGGAGGCATGTTCTAGTTGCTCGGGCGGCTAGGGAACTGGAAGCCAAGGTTACATCGATGGAGGAAGACTGGTGTCCGTTGCTCCAAGTGTATTGCACAGGAGCTCCCAGAAAGTGTAAGTTTGTGAGCATAGAAGATACTTCCAGACTAGCGCCTCGAGCATCACGGGCTGCACCGAGGCCCCAGGTAGGGGAGTGGGCGTTGGCGTCCATGCCAAAAACACTTGGTATGGCACATGTGGTAATGATGGATTCGAGGGTCGGAAGAAAGTCATATTCTGTTGTATCATGGTGCCAGTAGGCTGAACAAACTAAGAGGGCTTGTTTGCCTAGCCAGATCATCGCAGAAGTGATGTTTGGGTCGGAGGAATCAACCTGTACAGGATGAAGGCTGGCGCGAATAACTATTCCCGAGGGGATGTAGTTACCAGGTGGAGCAAACGTTAAAAATGTGCTATTGGGCCATCTGAAGTTTCGGGGGAGTTCCTGGAGCAGGATTACGTCTGCTTGTGTTTTTGATTGCAATTTGGGAAAGTTCCAGAACAGCATCTGGTGACTTTCTGAGGTTGGCCTGTAGAACTTTGAGGGGTTTAATCATATTTTCTAATCTTGGATATTTGTGCCTTAACCAAGGGACATGCGCGGGATGTGGCTTGGTGGGTTAGTGCTTCAGATGAGATTCCTGCCTTTTTGGAGCAGTTATGACATTTCAGTGTGTTGCTTGGGCATTCATGTCCCTCGTGTCCTGTTGTACCACATTTGTAGCATATGGGGTTGGCGGCTTGGCAGGTCGATGCGCGGTGGTTTAAACCGCAGCATCTGTAACACTGCTTCAGAGAATAGCTTTTCTCATAACGGTGTATTAAGCTTGCGATGGGGATCTTACCACGTTGTTGCAGAGTCTTGGCGGCGTCATCGTCCACTTCGACGAATACTGTGGTGTAACCTTTTGGATTGGGTTTGGGTCGATGTGCAATTCTGAAGTGTATTTTCCCTGGTAGATTCTTGAATGATGGGTTGTTTTCCAGACTTTTAAGGATTTCTTCATTTTTGGTGCTGTCTTCTACCCCAAAGATACAGTATCTGGGTGGATCGTTGGACGTTCCTGACAAGACAGTTCGGATGGCATTGCATTGTTCAGCTTGGATGCTAGCTCAGCGGCGACATGTTTGGTTTTAGTGTGGATGACCAGCTTCCCTTTACCTTTCACTGAAGCAGCTACCTCGTTTGAGGCAAAGAGAGAAGGGTTTTTGACTTTACTTCGCGGAGGATTTCTCGAGATTCCTTAGTAGGGTTCATGGATTTAATTACAACATGGGATTCAAAGTCTCTTGCCAGGTTGTTATAGGTTGGTTTAACCTTCGAGGAGACAGGCGCTGGGGGTTTGGTCATGTCTGCTGTTTCAGCATATGAGGGTCTGGATGGTGTCTCTACCATTGGCTTGGGGCGAGACTGTGCGAGGTTGATACCAGTGTAGGCATCCTGGAGAGCCAGCTCAGCGCAGGTCAGAGCGGAGTGAAGAGTTTTTATGAGGCTTCTGCGTAGATCTTCATTTAATTTAGCCTTGGTAGCGAGCGTATTTATTTGATTCACGCCGGTGTTGAAGGCGCAAGAGATTTGACCGAACTTGAAATCGAGATGTTTAGGGTCAGAGTCCATCTCGGAGCGATATCGTTTCACGCCTGATGGCTTGTTAATTGACATCATATCTTCTTTTTTTTTATTGTAAAAGTATTTTCACACAATAACAATTTATTCTTGAAGCATCATTTGATTAGAACGTGGATGATGATCAAAACAGAATATATAAAATCAATGATTAATAATACACAACATTCGTGTGTAAAATCTCCACTATCATGTCTTACTATGCCTTTTAAAAGAAAGATCTATTTTTGGATAGCTCTATTTTCAAAATAAAAATGTATATATAATAAATGTATATAATATGTATAAATAACAAATAATATATATTATTAATTATATATATATTCATAAGTATCAATGGTAATATATTAGTGAAGTAGACTAGAAATATAGAAGAATTTGGTAGGAAGTTCAAATTATCTTCTTCTTCTTCTCTTTTTCTTTCTTATCTCCACTCAATCATATTAAGGTATCAAGCTTGTAAAGCATGAGACTAGTTCAAATTATGAATAAGTGGAACATGGTTAATTCTTTTCAACTCGCTCGATAAATAGATTTTTTTCAAATATGAATATTTTCATTATAATAAAATAAACGATTTCCATATATACATACATATATTTTGAATATAGAGCAATCCATAATATATATATTTTTTTAAATGAGGCTTATTTTAGATTTCAATAAGATTATTTATTAATCCAATATTTCGATGGACCAATCGTCCATCTTTTACGAGGGTTTTCGACCTGCTGCGTGCTTCATAACAAAAACCCTCGTAAAAGATGGACGATTGGTCCATCGAAATATTGGATTAATAAATAATCTTATTGAAATCCAAAATAAGCCTCATTTTTAAATAAATACATATATTTATTTTCATTTTTTTATTCATGTAAACTTGTAATAAAATTTAATCTGTGCATCTATATTCCCAAAACAATTTTAAACAGAGTCTGCATTTATATTTTATTGACCATAATATGTTTTATTTTTGTTTTCTTTATAAACAAATCCTCCATTGCTTATTAGATTATTTTTCTTTTGTTATATATATAGAGAAAAATAATAAAATTCATACATAAATATGAATTTGCGCCTCGATAACGCAAATCCAACTATTTTTAAGAAAAAGCAAGATAGAGTCATTACAGCCGAAGAAGCTAATGAATTTATCACCGATAAATTTGATGCCCGTGAAGTTTTTGGTATATATTTTAAAATATTGTATTAGTTTCACCAGAGTACGACTTATACAATTATTTGTCATGATGCACCAAGGCCAAATCTGAATGAGTATTTTTTTCTTCTTTTTTGACGTTTTGATAACAATTATACTACCTCCACGTCTCATTCTATAGATCGTCTGATAACCAAATTACTGACCATGTAATGTTAAAAATACATATACATATATTTGACATAGTGATATTTTAAGATAATAAATTCAATAATAACAATTTTTTTTGTTTTTATAAACATGATATTTATTAAAGACATATATAATCTTTTATTTAGCAACTTGTCAAAGAGTTTTCTTATTTTAAACAGTTTTTTTTATCCATTCATTGTATTTACTTTAGTCTAACTGAATATAATTGATCACTGATTTTAATTCAACCGAAAACACTGAACCCTTAGGGAGGGGTATTGGATAAAAGAATTGAGACTGTGCAATATAAAATGCCTCAGAATATTTAATATTTGTTTGAAAATTAATAACTAAACATTTTCTCACTCATTTTTTACAAATTGAACATTTATCTGTCACCATATCTTATTACAGTTTTCTTATTTCTACTTGGAAGATAGGATTCAGCTTTCCTCCAATAGTTTTAGCTCAATAATGACAGCAAAATTCTTTCATCTCTATCTCTTGAGGTAACCCCGATTCCTGTAGACCCGTACTAAAGTCGCCAACACTCCGGGTTTAGACTTGACGTCTAATGGTAGACATCCAGTATATCAGATGTACTGTACTTGGTTCTGTTCAGGGGTAAATATACCTAGGAGGGTGGTGGCTGTTTGAAGGTGGTAGGTGTGGGACAATAAACCCCTCATATTGGCAACCAACCAAAGGTACAAAGTATGTAAATAGGTAACCAGTTATATACAGTCTTGGTGAAGAGATATAACAACCACTGCTTGTGATATTGTCGGAAAGCCCAGATCAAGAGCTATCGACCGATGGTGTTCTTGTTTGCCAATTTATCGGCAAATTTAGAAAATACAATGGTAAAGGATAAATTATCAGGAAACAAATAAAAGAGCGACTATGCAAATTTCATTGCGGAAAAAAGCATGGAGTATGCAAATTAGGGGAGACACCGTTGACTTTGGCCAGATCCGAAACTAGGCCTCCCTATGACGTCAAAATGACGTCGCGATGTAAACAAAGGTTACGACTGGGTCATTTTTTTTTTAATTCGATTTAATTATTAATATTTTAAATACCTGCGACTAATTTATAGTGTCAATATATTTATAAAGGATTTTTTATTTCAATAATTTTCTATTAGCAATTTTTTAATTATTTTTTTAGCGCCAACGTAAACAAAGAAATACAGGCGTAATACGTTCCAATGGTGCCAAAGGTTATATTTATAAATAGGAATATACAAAATAAATATAATATAGAATATAAAATAAAAATAATAAAATTATGAAAATATTACATATTTATAATAATAAAACTATTAATAAATAACATTAACCTAACCTAACCTGAACCTATCCTAACCTAACCTGAACCTAACCTAACCTGAACCTAACCTAACCTAACCTGAACGAACCTGAACCTAACCTAACCTAACCTAAAGCTAACTTAAACTAACCTAACCTAAGCGAACCTAACCTAACCTAACCTAAGCGAACCTAACCTAACCTAACCTGAACGAACCTTAACCTAACCTAACCTAAACCGAACTTAAACTAACCTAAATTAACAACGAAATTTTTACATTAATTAATAATTAATTTAATAATAATTTTAAATATCGGACACCATTGCTCTCAAGGTGCATTCACAACATACACATGTTTACAATTGCGCTAAATATTTTAAAAAATAAATCTATTTAAAATTAGCAGGCCATTTAGAAAAAAAATATATATATATATATTGAAACTATAAAATAATCGCAGGTATTTAGAATATCAATAATTAAATCGTGTTTAAAAAAAAAAATAATGACCCAGTCGTAACCTTTGTTTACATCGCGACGTCATTTTGACGTCATAGGGAGGCCTAGTTTCGGATCTGGCCAAACCTCACGGGGTCACCCCAAATTAGGCTGAACAAAAGTTGAGGCCTTGGAAAAAGAAAAAAAAAAAAAAACTGCTTGTGATAAGGTGCAATTTGTATGATAGATACTAAACACAAGGCAATAAGACCAAATAAACAAGAAAATAAAGACCTAATCCAAATAATTTAATAGTGTGTGTGTTTAATTATTTGGATTAAGTCTTATTTTTTTGTTTATAATCTATAATCCAAATTGTGCTTTATCAAGACCAAATAAATAAATAGTGTGTGATGTTTCAGTATCAACAATGTTACCATCATCAGACAAAAAAATAAATGAGAAAAAAAATCACAGTAGGTTCTTAAATAGTCAAGTATGTAAATAAGGTAGTCAAGTATGTAAATAGGCTAGTCAAGTATGTAAATAAGGTAGTCAAGTATGTGAATAAGGTAGTCAAGTATGTAAATAAGGTAGTCAAGTATGTAAATAAGCTAGTCAAGTATGTAAATAAGGTAGCAGATAAAAATAAAATAGATTTCTAAGAAAACCTAAAATATTCTTAAAGTTAGAAGTGGGAAAAAATCTTGTTTTACACACCTGATAACAGTAACTATTTGAAAACATGCAGTGATTTTTTTTTTTTTCATTTAGGCTTTTGTCTGATGATGGTAACAACGCTGTTACTGAAACGTCACACACAATTTATTTATTTAGATATGGTCTTATTACCTCGTAGGTTTAATCTCTAATCCAAATTGTACCTTATCAATCATCAAATAAAAGTACCGAATGACAAAAGCAGGACACAAAGTACAGTCATTGAGTACTTTTTCTGATGGTAACAATGCTGTTACCGAAACGTCACACACATATTTATTTGGAGATTTGGTCTTATTATCTTGTGTAACCACTGCATTGTGTCTTCTAGTCATGTTTACCATTGTTTAACAATATTCAGAACATGTCGACTGAACTGTAGAACTACTACATGTAGATAAATCTGTCATTGACCAATGAACCAGGGAAACTATGTAAATATATCTTTGACTTGTTAGGTTGGTAGATATGTAAAACTGCTTATTTTTGTCTTTCTCCCTGAAGCCGGAAACAATAAAGAATACAACGGGATATCTTATCTTGGAATTCCATCTCTTCATAATTCTCTCAGGGAAACTGTAATAAACATTAACTCTAAGCCAGGCCCTCCCTTTAATTTTTCCATTGCAGTAAGGGCAGTAGAAATTGTTCAATTTCAAAAAGAATCTTACGCGTTTAAAATAGTTTCGAATTTTGATAACAGATGGCGTGCTAATATGCATCATAATATAAACATTAACTCTATCAAATACCACTCAAGTCAACCTTGTGTAGTGAGATTTTACTGATACAGTAGAGCTACCTCCCTGTAAAGGAAAACACCTAATTGCAGAGCCAAAGTGTTCTTTAGGGAGGTGTTTTCTCTTACCAGAGAGTTGCTAAATAATTTTTAAGATGTAATTTTGCAAATTAAAACTGTCCTTTGTAGAGGGTGTCCTCTAATGGAGGTTTTCCTGTATTGGTGATGGAAACTGTTCCTAGGTAGAGAGGTGTCCTCTAGCGAGAGTGTCCTCTTGTGGAGGTTGTTCCACTGTATTGGTGATGGAAGCTGTCCTTTTTAGAGAGGTGTCTTCTAGCACGAGTGTCCTCTAATGGAGGTTTTCATGTATTGGTGATGGAAGCTGTTCCTAGGTAGAGAGGTGTCCTCTAGCGAGAGTGTCCTCTTGTGGAGGTTGTTCCACTGTATTGGTGATGGAAGCTGTCCTTTTTAGAGAGGTGTCTTCTAGCACGAGTGTCCTCTAATGGAGGTTTTCATGTATTGGTGATGGAAGCTGTTCCTAGGTAGAGAGGTGTCCTCTAGCGGGAGTGTCCTCTTGTGGAGGTTGTTCCACTGTATTGGTGATGGAAGCTGTCCTTTTTAGAGAGGTGTCTTCTAGCACGAGTGTCCTCTAATGGAGGTTTTCATGTATTGGTGATGGAAGCTGTTCCTAGGTAGAGAGGTGTCCTCTAGCGAGAGTGTCCTCTTGTGGAGGTTGTTCCACTGTATTGGTGATGGAAGCTGTCCTTTTTAGAGAGGTGTCTTCTAGCACGAGTGTCCTCTAATGGAGGTTTTCATGTATTGGTGATGGAAGCTGTTCCTAGGTAGAGAGGTGTCCTCTAGCGGGAGTGTCCTCTTGTGGAGGTTGTTCCACTGTATTGGTGATGGAAGCTGTCCTTTTTAGAGAGGTGTCTTCTAGCACGAGTGTCCTCTAATGGAGGTTTTCATGTATTGGTGATGGAAGCTGTTCCTAGGTAGAGAGGTGTCCTCTAGCGAGAGTGTCCTCTTGTGGAGGTTGTTCCACTGTATTGGTGATGGAAACTGTCCTTTTTAGAGAGGTGTCTTCTAGCACGAGTGTCCTCTAATGGAGGTTTTCATGTATTGGTGATGGAAGCTGTTCCTAGGTAGAGAGGTGTCCTCTAGCGGGAGTGCCCTCTAATGGAGGTTGTTCCACTGTATTGGTGATGGAAACTGATAAAGCACAATTTGGATTATAGATTATAACTATAAGAAAATAAGACCAAGTCCAAATAAATAAATAGTGTGAAGTTTCGGTAAGCGCGTTGTTACCATCATCAGACAAAATAAACTGTTCCTAGGTAGAGAAGTGTCCTCGTGTGGAAGTTCTACTGTACTGACATTTCAATTGTCCCACTGTCACCATTTTCATGTTTTTTTTTTTTTGTTTATTTATCCTTTTAGTCTAAATTAGACAAGATCTTGATGTTTAAAATGAAACTGGAAGAATTGCGGGAAAAAAACATACCAGCCTCCGATGACCTTGTATACACTTTCAATCAGCGAATTTTGGAAGCAATGTCATCTGCAAAAATAACCTACTCAATTAAGGGCGGCCCCAGGAAATCTAAGCCGTGGTTCGATAAGGACTGCTATGATATGAAAAAACTGGCAAAAGAAAGTCTGAAGAAATATCGTAAAACAAATATATTGGAAGACAGAGAATGTTATGCTTCTTCCAGAAAGAAATATCTCGCTTTATTGGATCTAAAAAGGAAAGGCTTTGATAATGAAAAACAGGAAATACTCAGAAATGCTAAAGACTCAAAGACCTTCTGGAAAACTATTGCGCTCTACAAAAGCACATCTATAATCCAAGGAGAAATATCTATACAGGACTGGCTGAACTTTTACCGCAAACTAATGACTACAGAGAAAAATTTGAGAATTTGTAATTTACATAATGTGATTTCTCAGAACGATCCTATATTGGACTCAGAGATAACCAATGCAGACATATACAAGGAGATAGCTGGTTTGAGGAGTAACAAGGCATGCGGGCCCGATGGCATCCCCAATGAAGTATTAAAAACACTCCCTGTTTCGTACATACTGCTGTTGAAACAACTCTACAATAGTGTTATGACGACTGGAAAATACCCAGCAATTTGGACTAATTCCACCCTACACCCAATCTTTAAAAATGGTTATAAGAACAGCCCCTCCAACTACCGAGGTATTGCACTGATTAGCAATGTATCAAAGCTTTTCACTTCAATCCTAAGATCACGACTGGAGGAATGGGTCGAAGGAAGAAGGGTTATACCCGAAAACCAAGCGGGATTTAGAAAAGGAAGATCATGTATTGACCACATATTTACACTAACTACTTTAATCCAACTATCATTAAGAAAAAAGAGGGGAAACTATATGTCTTTTTTGTCGATCTAAGGAAGGCATTTGATACTGTACCTCACTCAATACTTTGGAAAAAACTTTACAACCTAGGCATAAGTTACCAATTCATAAGTACGATCAGAAGTTACTACGAACAAGCAACTATAGCTATCAGATGGAAGGGATCATTTACGGAAAGTATTAAGATAAACTCGGGAGTCCTCCAGGGAGAATCACTTACTTTGGACTAATGTCGCTCCATTGTGGGCAACAGAGCATAAAGACTTACTGGACAATATACAAGACATATTTATCCATAGGTTCCTGAATCTGCCCAGATACACTCCAGGTTACCTAATCAGATTAGAAACAGGTCGTATCTCATTGAGTGTAACAGCCTTAAAATTAACCCTGAAGTATTGACTGCGGGTGTTGAATATGAGCAGTGACAGATTGCCACGTATATGTTTTAATAGAACACGGGAACTGTCTAATGCTTCGGGCACACCCATCGGTTTCATTAAAAAGCTCACCAATCTGCTTAACAATAATGGATCCCCTGCACTTGTTTCCTGTGATGACCCTGAAACGCTGAGGAGCGCGATTACAGGGCTCTTAAAAACAGCGGCAGACCAATCTATACAAAACGACCTTACAAGAATGGATAAATCTAAGCTATACTCTCACTACAAAGACATTCACATATCTTTCATGACGGAGGGATACCTTTTAGGGGATTTTCCTTTCCCAGTTGTAAGACTACTCGCACAAGTTAGAATACTTTCAAGTTTTTTTAGAGAAAACCACACCAAGATGCTCTGCGGTGAGGACCCGACTTGTACCTTCTGTAATTCAAAACTAAAAAATGAAATCCCTCACTATATTTTTGATTGCTCTGCTCTGAAAGAAGAAAGAAGAACCCTTATGCTCAAAACTGGGCAACTCTGTGCTTCACTTCCATCAATAATTGACAATATGACCCAGAATAAGTATATTGCTACGGCGTTTTATGGTTTCCACAAGTCCATATCTCAGAAGAAGGCCAAGTGATACTCACTCCTCACTTTCTTACTGCTACTCTTTTTGTGTTGATTTCTTGCTTCCCTCTTTCTCTTTCTTTCTTTTTTCTTTTTCTTCTGTCTATATCGTTATTTCCTTTGTCTCACTGCTTTGTTCTTATGCATACCTCTGGTGAATCCTGTATAGGGTCAGTGACCCTAAATAAAGGCTTTTTTGTTGTTGTTGTTGACAAGATCTTGGAGGTCGTGCTCATAAAGAAGTTCAAGAACTCTTCTAGGTTCTCTGTACAGGGATCCCTTTCCAATACAATTTAGTATATGTTGGGGAGTGGCCTCTTCGGTTTTGCACCTAGTGCACATGGGGAAGCTTTTGGCTCCCTCTTTATAGACTAGATTGCCAATATGTTCTGTTTAGTTGGAAAGTCTGTTTTTTGGGGTTTTCTACCTGGTACCAAGAATGATGGAAACTATCTCTATGGTTCCTTATCAGTTGTAACAAGCCAAAATCGATTTTTATTAAGTCATAAAAACGACGTTACAATTTTAAGAGTTAGTGGGGGAGGGGGTACAATTAAAATCTACATTGATGAAAAATTTATAAATATCGTATTTTGTTCTGTTTAAAATGCGACGTAATTCGATCTTGTAGTTTCAGTTTGTTAATATGGTCCCTTGCTGAAAGGTAGGTCTCGGAGTTCACCACATCAGAATGTCCAGTTGCTCCTTCATTTTCATGGTTTTACCTTTCACAAATGGCAACAGTGAGACATCCTTGACCAGTGCATCTATCCATTATTTCAGGCTGCAACTTTCTCCAGTATCATATAAATTTCTATATGGGGTAAGTGGATTGTCAACAACCAAGACTTAGGATCCAATCCCTCATTTTTTATCTGAGAATGATAGTGTGTGATGTTTCGGTAACTGTGTTGTTACCATCAGTGCTTTGTCTGATGGTAACAATACTGTTACCAAAAAAATCACACACTATTTATTTATTTGGATTTAGTCTTATTACCTTGTGTTTCTAATCTATAATCTAAATTCTTTATGTCTGATGATGGTAACAACACAGTTACCGAAACATCACACACTATCATTCTTAGATAAAAGTGAGGGATTGGATCCCAAGAATGATAGTGTGTGATGTTTCGGTAACAGTGTTGTTACCATCATCAGACATAAAGAATTTGGATTATAGATTAGAAACACAAGGTAATAAGACCAAATCCAAATAAATAAATTGTGTGTGATTTTTCGGTAAAAACATTGTTACCATCAGACAAAGCACTGTGAAATGAATAACAGTACCAACTATTTAAGAACATCCAGCGATATAATTTTTTTCTCATTCAGTACTTTTGTCTGATCATGGCAACAATTGGCTCCCAAAAGGCACACACAATATATTTATTTGTCTTTGGTCTTACCTTTTTTTTTTCTGCAGAAAAAAATTGCTTATCGTAGCCCCTGAATCTTGCAAAAGTTCAATCCTTACCATAGAGTGCAAGTAACTAAACAGGGACACACTTGTGTCTTCCTTCTTATCTCCACTCAATCATATCAGGGTATCAAGCTTGTAGAGCTTGATGGTGTCTGCTGGGGATAAGTAGAGCTCATCAAGCCAATACAGTCAATGATGTAGTACATAGTGGGAAAACCTTGCAACCATCCTGGAAAGTCACTTATAAGTGTAAAAATTTGAACTCCTATCTACATATGTGGACATGTGGTGCACTACCAGTAAAAGTAGTTGCTAACTACCCACCATGATTATCATGGCACATGTGATAAGGATATGTAACACTCACGATGATGAAACTATCGTGTTAGAATTTGACCTCTTTTTTTCCCCAAGTGCTGTAAATTTTATTGGATACTATCTGAATAAGCCAAGTTATGCCAGAGTGTACAAACACAATATGACTTTAAGACAATATTAATTATATCACTATTATTTGTATAAGACACCGAAAATATGCAAATGAGTGCTGATGCAAATTTATAACACCGAGTTATGTGCAGATTTGATCCGAGACATCCAAGACCCAGAACATCCTCATACTTTGGAGGAACTCAACGTCGTTGATGAATCTCTCATTGAAGTGAGTTTTTACTTTGTAGAACCTCCATGAGAGGACACCTCATTTCATCTCTAATACAGTAGAACATTTACTTTTTCCATTATCATATCATCATTAAGGTACTATTGCTTTTTTTCCTGAATGTATCCTACATTTCTACTTGGAGAATCTGTAGAAGACTAAAAGGTCTTAATAAAGCTTTTTGTAGTTGTTAATAAGGTAGAACAACCTCAATGAGAGGACACTTTAATTCAATTCTTCATTTGAATCACAATCATCCAATTAACTTTAACCGACTGTAATTTAATGCGGACTTCGATGAGGACTGTATATGTAAATATGTAATAAAAGAGTAAAAAAAGATAAATTGCCAATATGTTTCTTTCGTAAGGTGGAATCCTCTGGTGTATAATTAGCAGCAAACATAAACTTCCGAGGATAAGTTTCTTTTATTTCAAAAATAATAATACTTCGAGCTTTCGGGCGTAAACAGCCCTTCTTCAGGAATATAGGAAACAATTTCAAATAGAATTTCAAATAGAAATGTTTGTATACAATTAGATGGTATCTTTCTTTGGTCCTGCATAGCGTGAGTGAATCTCGTATCCACGTGGATACGAAATCCTGTGAACTTATCCTCGGAAGTTTATGTTTGCTGCTAAATATGTTTCTTTATTCTTCTTCTTCTTTCTTATCTTCACACTGGATGAAGTAGAATGCGTCTGCCTTTGTCGTTAAGACTAGGAGCACTACTCAGTGGCAGGCCGACTTAGCTCCAAAAGAAATGGCCGCCTCTAACATGAGGAACAGACGCCATGTGCAGCCGCTCCTAACATGGAGTACAAACTCTGCTCATCCTGTATCCATAGATCAGGAGCCCTTACAGGGTACTATCAGCATGGCCAGCTGAACCCAGGTTTTTTACCGAGCTTGTTACTTCTCCCCCTCCTCCTTTTTCATCCGGGCTTGGGACCGGCAAAGGCGGAGTTTTTCTTTATTCTGAATTTGGCAAGCTTTTGAGCATTGATTCTTCCTCAGACCCAAGCATAAAAAACTATTTTAGACATACATTATAAAGGACTGCGGCGTGTGATTATAAACAATACTTAAAATTATACCTCATAAGTTTCTTTTCTATGAAAAATCAATATTTATTTTAAAGAGAAATATTTACTATTTCTAACTTTTTTGAATGAAGTATACAGTGCGGCAAATAATTTTTAAGACTCGCGCTAGATAAAGGCCAATAGCAGAGCCAGTTATGAAATTGCGCATGCGTATATATATTCGAAGCCTTATCTAGCGCGTGGCTTTGTTTCAGCCATTTTGGTTAACTCTTTAAAAACATACAGGCGATTTTTGAAAAGTAAAATTTTTTGTTCGTCTGAATTCTGAGATGGAACAGAGAGCGGTCATTAAATTTAATGCAAAACTTGGTAGAAGTGCATCGGAAACATATATTTTGATGAAGCAAGTTTATGGTACGTTATGTTTGAGTAAATCAAATGTTTTCATTTGGCACAAACGTTTTTCGGTTGGAAGAAATACGCTAGAAGATGATAAGCATACTGGACGACCAAGTTCTTCAAAGACACCAGAAAGTATAGAAAAAGTGCGAGAATTTGTTGAAAACAATGATGGCAGAGGTTTTACACATCAACAAAGAAACTATTCGAACCATTCTGCATGAAGATTTAGGTAAAACTAAAGTCTGTAATAAATTTGTTCCACACACTTTAACGGGCGAGCAGAAATCAGTGTGAATTGCACATTGCAGGGACATCATTTCTGCCTATGAAAATAATTCAAACTTCCTGAAATCAATTGTTACGGGTGATGAAACATGGTGTTTTCAGTATGACCCAAAGACAAAGCGCCAAAGTGCCGAATAGAAGTCAAAAAACTCTCCACAAGCCAAAAAAACGCGAAAAGTGCCATCAAAAATCAAAACAATGCTGATTACCATTTTCGATAGTAGAGGTATTATCCACAAAGAATTTGTTCCCGCTGGACAAACCATTACTGGAGAGTATTATTTAAACTTTTTGAAACGTTTGATTGCCAGAATTCGTCGCATTCGTCCAGAATATCGCGATGAAGACAGTTGGTGTGTGCTGCATGATAATGCACCGAGTCACTCCTCACTCATTGTTCGTCGCTTTTTGGCCAAAAATAATGTCTGTGTGTTGAATCATCCTCCGTACTCGCTTTATTTAGCACCATGTGACTTTTATTTATTTCCAAAAATAAAATTGAAGTTAAAAGGTTGTTTTTTTTATGATATCCCGACCATCCAGAGAGCTGCGACGAGCACTTTGGAGGCGATTCCTCAAAGTGGCCTGCAAGAGGCATTTAATTCCTTATTAAATCGTTGTAACATATGTATTGAATCCAGAGGGGATTATTTTGAATAAAAAAATAGTAGAAATTGAATTAGCTTGTTTATGTTTTATTTTACAAACCCATTCTTAAAAATTATTTGCCACACTGTATATGAGAGGGTGAAAATATGAAGAGTAATGGCGAACGGGAAAAATAAAAGTGTCCAGGGGCGGGAATCGAACCCAATCGGACACTTTTATTTTTCCCGTTCGCCATTACTCTTCATATTTTCACCCTCTCATACTTCGTTCAAAAAAGTTAGAAATAGTAAATATTTCTCTTTAAAATAAATATTGATTTTTCATAGAAAAGAAACTTATGCGGTATAATTTTAAGTATTGTTTATTTTAGACATGTTTGATTATTTTTTAAAACACAATTATCTATTCCCCTTACTGCAATGATAAATTAATGGGAGGGTTCACCACTGATGAGCCAGGCCCTCCCATTAATTTATCATTGCAGTAAGGGGAGTAGATAATTGTGTTTAATTTTTAAAAGAATCAAAGGTGTTTAAAATAGTTTCAATTTCTTATATAACAGATGGAGCACCAATACATCAAACCCTGGTGTTCCTTTTTTTAATCCAGTATCCTAATCGTAAGTGCTGTATATGAGTATATAAATGAGTGTGTGAGTATGTAAATGAGTATGTGAGTATGTAAATGAGTATGTGAGTATGTAAATGAATATGTGAGTATGTAAATGAATATGTGAGTATGTAAATGAGTATGTAAGTATGTAAATGAGTATGCGAGTATGTAAATGAGTATGTGAGTATGTAAATGAGTATGTGAGTATGTAAATGAATATGTGAGTATGTGAGTATGTAAATTAATATGCGAGTATGTAAATGAGTATGTGTGATGATGATGTACAGGTGGATGATGATAAGAACAGTGTCAGGGTGTACTTCACACCCACCATCCCCCACTGCAGCCAAGCCACCCTCATCGGACTCACCATCCAGGAGAAACTTAATCGCTCCCTGCCTCCCCGCTTCAAGGTAAACATCCAAGATTGACTTCCAGTGAAGAGACTGTAGTCTAAAAATACAGTAGTACTACCCCTCTCTCTCTAAAAGAAATCAACACCAAGTTGTAGAGGCAAATTTTATTTAAAGAAAATTACCTCCTCTTATTATTTTTATTATGATGCATTAGCGTGCCATCTGTTATGAAAATTCGAAACTATTATAGATGCATATGATTCTTTTTAAAATTAAATAATTATATACTACCCTTACTGAAATGGAAAAATTAATGGGAGGGCATTTTTTCCATTGCAGTAAGGGCAGTAGATATTGTTTAATTTTAAAAAGAATCATACACGTCTATAATAGTTTCAAATTTTCTTTTTGTTTTTGTTTCTTATATCTCCTTGAATGGTGGTGGTGTCTTGTCCCTCCATGGAATGTAGGGGTGCCATTGCCCCGTTAGTCAGCCACATTTCAGAGTTCCCTGTTCACAGTTACCGTAGCGGCTCGGGGCTCACGACACCGTACTACAGGGCAGTCCCTTACTTGTGCTGCTTCTCTCGCCTGCCACGTAGAATCTCCTTATGTTAAGTACCCATATGGAATTGTGGCTGTTGAAAATGGATGGTTTATATATTATAATACAATATAATGCGGCTTATGATTGTAGAACGAAATTTCAAAATTATACCGCAAATGTTTCTTTTGAGCGAAAAATCAAAATTTATATTTTAAGGAGAACTAATGAATATTTCTAACCCCTTAGGAATGAAGTATGAAAGGATGAATTGTGAAGAGTAATGATAAACGGAAAAATAAAGTGTCCAGGTTTATATATTCTTCACCAAAAAAAAATGCTCTGTTTCCTCTTGGTTCACAGTGTGATATTTAATGGCTGTTCCACATGGTGTGTGTGGTACACACTTGTTCGGCGGTACATATACTAAAATTGGAGCACATGGTGTGTGTGTAGATTGACCTCTGCCTGACCCCCGGATCCCACAACAGCGAAGATGCCAGTAAGTCCAACCTGTGATTGGTGAATTGACAGGCAGTGAAAGTTGTCAATTACTGATGTTGTTGTTGTTGTTAGCATCCTTCTAATCAAGTTCCACTTTTTTGTTGTTGTTTATTATCCCCTTGTGTAAAGATTACACGAATTCCATGAGTTCATGCTCCTCGAGCTGTTTGATGATAAGCAGTGGCCTCTCCCAAAGGTCCTGTTTAGTGCATCTAATGCAAGCCAAAATTTGTTCTGGAGCTGCAGGTGCCAAGCTACATTTTGGGCAAGTGGGGTAGATTTTGTTGTTATTTTCTATCTTCAATGGCTTGAAATGGCCTGTTCTAAATCTTGTTAGTGTTGTTTGTGCTGTCTGAGGTTCAGAGCTGGGTTCACTCCACTGTACCAACTGTGCTTAGGTGGGATCCTCCAGTTCTTGTTTATTTTTGTTTTGGCAACTTTTGGTCTCATTATATGGACAATATAAATATCACCTTTTTTTACTCCTCTCACAAATTATTAATTATTTATTGAATAAATAGTACAGTAGAACTACCTCCCTGTAAAGGACAACACCTAATTTCAGAGCCAAAGTGTCCTTTAGGGAGAGGTGTCTTCTTACCGGAGAGTTGCTAAATAGTTAAAATGGTAATTTTACAAATGAAAGCTGTCCTTTGTAGAGGGGTGTCCTCTAATGCGAGTGTCCTCTCATGGAGGCTCTACTGTATGTCTTTTAAAAGTCACAAAAGTTGCATAATTTTATATTTACATACTCTCTAGAAATTCAAGTTGTATACTCATCAACCCTTTTTATTACCCTTTGTACACGTGGTACATTTCAAGATAATCATGGTGGGTAGAAGTTGGCGACTGCTTTTACTGTAAGTGCACTACATGTTTACAATGTAGCAAGCAGTTCGACTTTACACTTACAAGTTTGCCAGAGTCCTGTTTGGTTACTTGCACTCACTGGTGGGGTTGTACTTTTGCAAGAATTGGGGGCCATTGAAGCACTTTTTTAATTAGAAAAAAGATCTCAATGCACGCGCGCCCGAGTCTTTTTAAAAAGGTATTTGTCCTGACGTTTATATGACCCAATGTCATCCATTTTTCAAAGATAGAAAACTTATAAGCAAAGTATTGTATGATTAACAAAGGGACAAGACAATAAACCTTTTTATTAAAATAAAAACATACAGCCTCCAGGGAAAAGATTCTTTTAAAAACATTTTTTATTTAAAAATATCTTGAGCTTTCGGGCAAGTAAGCCCTTCTACGGGAGAAAATTATTTTATCGAATAATAAACCTTTTTGTTTTTTAAAAAAGGGGGATGATGAGTTACAAGTTGATCAAAAATCCAACCTACCATGATGCCCTCAGCTAATATGTAAATATGTTGTCAACAGTCAACAAACAGCTGGCCGACAAAGAGCGGGTGGTTGCTGCCTTGGAGAACAAACATCTACTGGGCCTGGTCAACCAATGCCTGGCCAATTCCTTCTGATCCATTGTTTCAAACCTTGTTGGGTGAAAATAAACTTTATTGTGTATATTGTGTGTGTGTGCTTCTGAAGAATTTATTCAATCTATCTCTATAAATATACACAACACACAACACATATATAAGAACTCTGCCTTTAGAGGTTCCAAACCCAGATGAAAAAGGAGAAGGAGCAGTAACAAGCTCGCTAAACAACCTGGGTTCAGCTAGCCATGCTGATAGTACCCTGTAAGGATTCCAGGGATACAGGATGAGTCTGTACTCCATGTTAGGAGTGGCAAAAATAGCATCTGTTCCTTATGTTAGAGGCCACCATTTCATATTTGAGCTAAGTTGGTCTGCTACTGAGTAGTGATCCCAGTCTCAATGACAATAGCAAACACATTCTACTTCACCCATTTAATATGGTTGTCAAATCTGATGAGCTCTACTCATCTCCACCAGACACCAT
This sequence comes from Cordylochernes scorpioides, assembly GCA_030710605.1. Classification (NCBI taxonomy): domain Eukaryota; kingdom Metazoa; phylum Arthropoda; class Arachnida; order Pseudoscorpiones; family Chernetidae; genus Cordylochernes; species Cordylochernes scorpioides. The sequence continues at coordinate 45,185 of CP092878.1, read as the reverse complement.
CTCAAGCTCTACAGGCTCATTGATACCCTGATATGATTGTTGAGTGGAGATAGGAAAGAAGAAGACTAGGAAAGTTTTTTTTTTACATGGGTGATAAACGGTAATCTTTCTGATACATATTTAAAAAGAGAGGTGCTTTTTTTTGGTACATGAATATCATTCTCCCGCAATTTTATGTTGTGTTAAATGTATTTCAGAGTTATTCTGATGTTTGCCTTTCCTAATTTTTTCAACATCATATTATATCTTCTTTAGGAGGGGAAGCGTTTTGTTGATTTTGTGATGGATAGGTACCCACCCCCTGTGGTTTTTGACAAGCACAACCTGGGATCCCGAATTGGACCCTCTTTTTTCTTGCTTCAATATTTATGGATTCTTTTGCCCAATTCAAACCCCAACAGTGCGTGCAAGTAACTAAACGGGCTCTGATACCCTTTTAAATATGAGTCGAGATAAATGTGGTGCACCTATGGTAAAATTAACTATATACCATGTATAACACTAGGCTCAACACTAGCTTTGGAAAATTGAGAAGCGTTCACATAGAAATCATTGTTTTGAAATATTGGCTCTAGACTGACGAGGGTTGCCAAGCTGGTGTTGTGACTTTGTCACCGAGCACAAAAAAAAAAAATCCATCTACATAATTTACCCTTAAATATAATTCTCATTTTATATTATAATAATTTAATGTTACCTTAATTTTAAAATTGATGTTTTAGGTGAAACATTTTGTGATGAGAGGATTTTTAGACAGAATTTTCACCACAAAAGTCTGAAAGAGGTTGTTGTTATATCTCTTTTTATAATTATTAAGAAATCAAGGGCGTCATTAAAGTTCTGGCACAAGGAATATCAAATTATAATGTAATTTGTTCATATTATCTCTCCTTAGTAACTTTTAATAGTTAATATTTCTAAAGTTAACAACTCCGCCCTTGCCGGTCCCAAGCCCAGATGAAAAAGGAGGAGGGGGAGCAGTAACAAGCTCACTAAAAAAAAACTGGGCTCAGCTGGCCCGGCTGATAGTACCCTTTTAGGGCTCCTAATCCAGGGATACAGGATGAGCAGCGTTTGTACTCTCCATGTTAGGAGCGGCTGCATATGGTGTCTGTTCCTCATGTCAGAGGCAGCCATTTATTTTGGAGCTAAGTCAGCCTGCCACTGAGTAGTGCTCCCAGTCTTAATGGCTAAGGCAGACACATTCTACTTCACCTAGTGTGGAGATAAGAAAGAAGAAGATATTTCTTAACGCTCTCTCTATTTTTTTCAAAACAAGGAATGAATCAAATAACAATATGTATACATATACTTTTTGAAGTTTAAAAAGTCCTAATAACGTTTATCAAAACTAGAGTTACCCCCCTCCCTTCTCCATGATCACAAATAATTTAATTAAACCAAAGTTGAGATGGATCGCGATCCATTGCACTAATAATAATAATTCTCAACACCTACACAAAAAGATCTATTTTTGAAAATGGGATTACCTTTGGCTCTGACTTATGATTTAGGATTCACTATCTTAATCTCAACCACTGAATAGGTGATATAGGCTTAGCAAAATATGGTTATTCTTTTTGAGGATTTCTGGTTGTTTTGTTTGTACTCACGTATGTTGTAGTTACGAGGACATCCCTTCTGATAAAAACAAATATATATTTATTTAAGGAACGACTTGTTCCATTACATATATTGTTAAGACAAGTTAGCGGTAAACAATAACAGCAAGGTTGAAGGTAGTCGTTGGAAGTTACGTCATAGTAGTGACGTCATAGTAGTGACGTAGCATCGATGATGATTAAAGTCAAAGTCTGTGTAACAATTCCCTCCTTACTTTGGCTTTATTCCCACGATGTTGAGGCTCTCCAGGTGTTTCTTCATCTGGTCTCGGGATAGGTCCTTTGTGAAGATATCCGCCTCCAGGTCCTGGGATGGCTTGTACAGAAGGCAGATGTCTCTGGATTCATAACAGTCTCTCAAGAAGTGGTACTTTCTGTTGATATGTCTACAGCGACTGCTTTGTTTAGGGCTGGAGATCCAGTTTATCAATGACTGACTGTCTGTATAGATCGCAGTTGGTTTTTCCATGAAATTCCATTCTTCCAGCTCTCGTAGCAGGTTTATTATCCACTTGATTTGACAGCAGCTTTCACAAGCAGCTATCATTTCCGCTTCCATTGTGGAGAGGGCGACGAGTGGTTGTTTACTACTTTTCCAGTCTATAGTTGCTTCGCCGAGCTTCAATACATATCCGCCGTAGGATTTTCCGTCATGAGTGGTCGACCAGCTGGCATCGGCGTAGGACTTCAGGATTCCAGTCTTCCCTCTTTCAAATTTCACTCCTAGGTCAATTGTTCCTCGTAGGTATCTCATAACTCTTTTGATTGCTGTCCAGTGCATCTGTTTTGGTTGTCTGGAGTACTGTGAAAGTTTGCTAGTGATGTAAGCAATGTCGGGTCTGGTGTTAACAGCTAGAAACATTAGCATTCCAAGGGCTTCCTGGTAAGTGTGCTGTTCACAATTGTCATCTTCAATATGATTATCCAAATTGATTTCTTTGGAACCTGGTGTTGGAACTTCCTTACAATTTTCCATTCCATATTTCTGCAATATTTGTTGTACATAGTGGCTTTGCTGTAGCGAAATTCCCTCCTTGTCTTGTATGATCTTGATTCCCAAAAACATGCCTTTACATGTTACATCCTTTATTTCCAGGTGATGTCTCAATTTATTGATGAATCTGTTTGAGGTATCTTCAGAATCTGAGACAGTGATAAAGTCATCAACATATATCCCTACATAGAAGTATTTGTCTTCATTCTTCCATTTGAATACGCAAGGATCAGATTTAAGTTTTTCCAGTCCACAGTCATGAAGTACTTGACTGAATTTCTCGTACCACGATCTTCCGGATTGGGGTAGACCGTAAATACTTTTGTTGAGTTTGCAAACTTTGTTTCTGTCTTGGACAAATCCAGCAGGTTGTTCCATGAATATTGTATTTTCAATGTTTCCATTTAGATAGGCTGCTTTTACATCAAATAGTTTAATGACTGAATCTTTTGTTGCTGCCATTGACAAAATAGTCCTGAGGGTGGCATTTTTAATTACAGGGCTGAAACTTTCGTTGTAATCCCTTCCTGGGATTTGGTTGTATCCCATTGCAACAAGTCTAGCTTTGTAAGTTTTGTTTTCGTTTTCTTGGTCTTTAGATATTTTGAACACCCATTTACTTTTGACAACTTTAGCGTTTACAGGTCTAGGTACCAGTTCCCATACTTGATGCGAGTACATGTTCTGTATTTCCTCAAGCATTGCGTTCTCCCAATGTTTCTTGTCTTCGCATGCGATGGCTTCTTCATAGTCTTTCGGAATGGTTTCATTCGTAGTAGCCAGAACGTAGTCATCGAATCTTTTAGGTATTGTTCGAGTTCTTTGTGGTCTGTCTGATTCACTTGACTCTGTCTGTCTGTTGATCATGGTATCTGGTGCTGGCTCTTCAATATCAACATCTGATAGAACATGATTGTCCAGTTGTTCATCCTCCTGAATGAAGAAATATGTGTCAGTGTCCGTATTATTATCACTTTGTTTTTCTTCCAAGATGACATTTTTGTTCTCTCTGAAGTGAATGTCTGCGGTTTCGAGAATGACTCTCGCTGTGATATCAAATACTCGATAAGCTCTTCTGCATCTTGAATAGCCTACAAATATTCCTCTCTTAGATTTAGCTTCTAGTTTGTGTCTTTGATGATTCTCGAGTTTATAGAAGACTTCACAACCAAATCTCATGATGTGAGAGACGGATGGCTTTTTACCTTTCCATTTTTCCATAGGGGTAGTGTCTGGGTCATTAGTTGTGGGAGTTAGATTGTACAGATATGCAGCTGTATTCACAGCTTCTGCCCAGAAGTGTAGGGGTAATTGGGAGTCTGCCAGAAGTGTTCGGCCTTTGTCTAATAGTGTTCTGTTAGCTCTTTCAACTCTCCCATTGCTTCTTGGGGTGTACGGTGTAGTTAGTTCATGTTTAATTCCTTTGGATTCTATGTAGGTTTCAAGGTTTTTATTGATGAATTCTGTTCCGTTATCTGTTCTAAGTCGTTTTAGTTTTGAGTTTAGCTCGTTTTCTCTCTTTACAATAAACTTCTTCAAAACTTCTGCTGCCGAGAGTTTATCTTTGAGAAATTCTACAAATATTCTCCTAGAAAATCCATCTACGATGGTCAAGAAATATTTACTTCCGCCCAAGGAGTTTATTCTCATTGGACCACAGAGATCGACATAAATGGCTTCAAAGGGGTAGCTTTCCTGATTGCCATCTGTGTGAACATAGGGTACTTTGGTCATTTTTCCCAATGAGCAAGCATCACATTGATCAAGGGTACCATTTATAGAGTTCAAGCCTTTTAGAAGATTGTTCTTCAAAATCAGGTCTAGTTTGTTGTTACTAGGATGTCCTAACCTTCTGTGCCATGCAGTCCTAGAATTGTCCTTTGAAATCAAGCAATGTTCGTTTGGGACATGAGTTGCTTCAGATAAACGTGATAGGTTCAATGTGTACATGTTACCATCAAAGTTGCCTGTTCCTATTAGCTTGTCATCAGAAGAGTATATGTATGCTCCTTCAGAGTTCAAAAGAACAGAGTTCCCTCTTCTTACTACGCTTGGAATGGACATTAGATTTCCTTTCAGGTGTGGTACATGGAGGACATTATGCAGGGTTACAGCGTTGTTAAGTTTGTCCTTACCTTGTACAGTAGCTTGGATTAATCCCGATGAGGTAGATTCGATGTGCCTCCCTTCTTCTGCCACTTGTATGCTTCTTCTCTCCTCCGTCTTGTGCTCGATCCAATCACCATGGGAAGTCATGTGGCTTGTGCACGCAGAATCAATTATCCACACGTCCTGAGTTGTCGGGCGTTCCTCCCTTGTGCTTGCATGTAGTGCGTATTCTGAAGTGGAGTCTCTTCGTTGGGATGGTTCCTCCGTTCGTTCTTGGATTGCTGACCTGGCTGTGTCTTTGTTTTGTTTTGGTCCTTTATGGTAGTTCTTTGTACTGGCCATGTTATTTTTGTTTGTTGTATTATTTTGATTTCCTTTGTTGTTAGGGTTGAACCAACAGTCTTTCTTGAAATGTCCTTTTCTTTTGCAAATGAAGCATGATTTTTCTTTGAATTGGTTGCCTGATGATCTGAAAGCATTTTCATGATTTTTGCTTCTGTCCTGTCTTTTCTTCTCGAAATCCAGTAGAGCTTGTCTCAAGTCTGGTAAGGAGATTTCTCTGTTTATTGACAGTGCTGCTGTGATCGTGTCAAAGTTAGGTGTGAGTCCTTCAACAATGTATCGTACAAGTTCTCTTTCTGTTACAGTCTTTCCTAGCTGGGTGATCTCTTGTGCCAGTTTCTGTGCTCGTACAATATACATGTTGACATTTTCATTTGGGTTCAATTTTAGTCTGGCTAGATCCAACATTAGGTCTATCCTTTTATTTTCTAGAGATCCTTCAAACCTTTTCTTTATGTCGTACCAAATTCTTTTGGCTCTTTTATCGCCTCGAAAGATGATTGTTAAGTCATCCGAAAGTGACAATATTATTAGGCTGTATGCTTCCCGATTCTTTTTCTTCCAAATATCATATTCTAGTTTATTTTTTGTAAAGTCTGGCTCGTCATTAACAATTACGTCCTCGAAGAGATCTTTTGAATCTAGAATTGCTTCTATTTTCATGGACCACGTGGTATAGTTGTTTTCTGTTAACTGTTCGATTTTTGCTAAGTTATGTGTATCCATTTTTATTCAATTTTTATTTTCTAAATTGGCGGTTAGTCCAATTATTTATTTTCTTTATGATTTAAATGGATCAATTGGCGGTTAGTCCAATTCGCGCGCCCAAACCACGGTCAGCTACCAAATTGATATAGGCTTAGCAAAATATGGTTATTCTTTTTGAGGATTTCTGGTTGTTTTGTTTGTACTCACGTATGTTGTAGTTACGAGGACATCCCTTCTGATAAAAACAAATATATATTTATTTAAGGAACGACTTGTTCCATTACATATATTGTTAAGACAAGTTAGCGGTAAACAATAACAGCAAGGTTGAAGGTAGTCGTTGGAAGTTACGTCATAGTAGTGACGTCATAGTAGTGACGTGGCATCGATGATGATTAAAGTCAAAGTCTGTGTAACAATAGGCAAATTAGATCGACAACAGCTAATTATCATATTTCATGGGGAAGAAAACATGGCATTTATATAAGGAAGTATTCCTTTCATCCATTAGTTATATACTAAAACTAATACAAAATTATATATTCCAATAAATATTTTAATAATCATTTGTTAAAGCAATATTGACTGAATAAAAAAGTATTCAGGCAAAGCAGGTTCATTTTCAGTGTTTGTGTATATTAACATTTTAAATAAACAAAACACGAAAAAATCCTATTTTAACTAAATATATTGGTTCCAAAATATACATGTCAAAATTTGCATTATTTGACAAAAGAACAAAAGAGACAAGAAACAAAGGGTTTTTATTAATCTTTATTTCAACTTCATTTGATATGAAAATGAAATCGTTTTGAAATATATAACGTTGATAATTATAAAAGATATAATGAAATTCAAATGAATAATTTTATAAAATGTAATAATAATTTTCCATATTATTTTTATAAATTTAAATTATTAATTTGAGGCTATATAAATAAAACAATTATAGCATTATAGTTTACCTTCCCCTCGACAGAGGGCGCAACGTTTGTCCATTTAAAAAATAAAAATATAAAACCACGTCTCAAACGCGGCGTGTCCTTTTTGGCTAGCGTTTTTCAATGCAATTAGATAGCCATTCAAACACTGTTACTATTAATAGTGACAAAGTCAAAAATAAAACCGCGATGTCTTCTTTCACAAAATTATCCTTTTTCGCCGTAGGCATTTTTGTTTGTTATTTCTATTACGGCATTGTTTTGGAAAAAATGTAAGTATCTATTTTTTTAATTTGATGTCATTTAAAGAGTTACCTTTTTTTTTTTTGTAAATGACAAATAATATATAATGTTATAATATTAAGAGTATATACAAATGAAAAGGTCATTTAAGCAATTTACTCAATTATTAAAGTGTTAATGTGACGTGTACTTTTATCTTGTTTGACAGCATTATCATCATCGTTTCAAATTATGAAGGTTAAATGGCGGGTTTTTACTATTTATAAGATTATCAAACGAAGCTATTAAATGTTTGACCAAATATTAAAACAATAATAAATTGAGCCAATAAAAATTACAAAAGGTTAATAATTTCAAGATTTTTGTCTTTATTCTTCTCAAATGTTGTTTATTTATTAGACATGGCCCAACATATGTGTGTTTGATTTATAAAATTTGCTAATATAATTTGCTTTTTAATTATTTATATCTTTAAAATTAATCTCTCTTTACTTATACAAACAACTAGTAGAAGAATATTTAACATAGAAATAATGGGTTTAAAATCCTCAATATTTGTATGTTGACAATTCTGTTTATCGTCTGCTTCAGAAATTTATACTTTTGAAATTTATGAGACACGAAGAATGTGAGTTTAACAATGCTATAAACATTTTTTTATTTTGTTTATTAAAAAGAACAACAAAGTTGGGCCCAAATCAAGCTCATATTACTTAACCAAAAGATCATGTAAAAGCCTGAATACATCCTATAAGATTATTATTCCTGCTTATTTCAAAAATATAAATTTTCTGATTTAAAAAAATATTAAACTACAATCAAACCTTTTTAATTTACACCCCGAGGTATATTAGAATTTTAGCTTGAAATATACAAGGTAATAAGACCAAATAATCAGTACTTTTGTCTGAAGATGGTAACAACACTGTTACCGAAATGTCACACACTATTTATTTATTTGGATTTGGTCTTATTACCTTGTGTTTATAATCCAAATTGTACCTTATCAGATTGAAATATAGTTAGGTTATATTGTCTTCTTCTTTCTTATCTCCACTCAATCATATTAGGGTATCAAGTTTGTAAAGCTTGAGGCTTTTGATGGTGTCTGCCGGGGAAGAGTAGAGCTCATCAATGGATGAGTCAATACAGTCAATAATATGTCTTGGGGTTGCAGGTTGACACTCAATACATAGTGGGAAAACCTTGCAACCATTCTGTCATTGTCCTGGATGACCAGACTTAAGTCTGGAAATCAAAGATTGTTGTTCTCTTGGGAGGACAGCATTGTCCACCCTGCTCTGTACCAGTCATGTGCAGCGTTAGATTTTTATTCCTGGTTATATTGTATATAATTCTAATTCTAAAAAATTGAAGTAAAAAGTTTTGTTACACCATTTAAGTTAAAGTCCTAAAATGCTATCATACCAGTGAAATACAGTTCACTTTTGCACATTAAGATGTTTAATTATATTTCCATATATTCAATTCCCTAACACTTTCTGGTGATGAAAGTGGGAGAAACACGGTGTGCTAAACAAATCTTGGGGGATGGCCAGACGATATCCTAAATTAGATTGTTAGGTTACATCAGGTTAGTTTAGGTTGGGTTTTGGTGTTAGGTCAAGTTTTCATAAGGGAATAACACCAAATTTATATAAATAAATAATTTGTGACATTTCGGTAGCAACGCTGTTACTTAAATGTCACACACTATTTATTTATTTGGATTTGGTTTTTATTTACAATGAGTGTCTAATCTATGATCCAAATTGTACCTTTTCATCAAGAGTTTTTATGTTTCTCCATTTTTAAGATAACAAAAAGGCTTTAAATTATGAAAAAAGGCATCTCCTTATCGTGCAACTGAAAGTTGCTGATGGATTTATTCCAATAGATGGCGCAAGCCATCAGCAACTTTCAGTTACACGATAAGGAGATACCTTTTTTCATAATTTATGCACCTTATCCCAGTACAATATCACATTTGTGCTATTTTTTTCAAAAAGGCTTCAAGTTAAATTTTTTGTGGAAGTAAAAAAATTTGCCAGGGAAAACTGGTTTGACTGGTTAGAGAATTATAGGAGATTGGTGTGTTAAAAAAACAGTGGCATTGGCCGACTTCTCTTGTACGTTCCTTATGTCTAAATGGAGCAGTCTGGGTCGGTTAGTTATGTGCCAAGATATCTTAAGTTTATTTCTTTCCTTCTATACTCTCAATATATTCAATTACAGGTATAAACCTCCCATTTACAAATTTTAAAACTATTTTCTCTTGATACTAAACACAAGGTAATAAGACCAAATCCAAATAAATAAATAGCGTGTGACGTTTCGGTAACAGCGTTGTTACCATCATCAGACAAAACTTCAGTACTTTTGTCTGAAGATGGTAACAACGCTGTTACCGAAACGTCACATACTATTTATTTATTTGGATTTGGTCTTATTACCTTGTGTTTATAATCTATAATCCAAATTGTACCTTATCAATTCTCTTGATACTGTTCACCCAACTCGAAAGAACCACAATACGGTGTGGGGGGTCGGTGGAAGGCTGGTTAAACCGTTTGGTTTCGACCACTACGACCCGGGTTCGATTCCCGCATTGGACACTTTTTATGTTTAAAAAAAAAAAAAATGCTCCAATGGCCCCCCGATTCTTGCAAAAGTCCAACCCCACCAGCGAGTACAAGTAACCAAACGGGGCTCTGGCACATTTGTAAGTGCAAAGTCGAACTGCTTTCACATGTGTAGACATGTGGTGCGCTTACAGTAAAAAGCAGTCGCTAACTACCCACCATGATTATCATGGTCTGTACCACGTGTACTAGGGATAAGCAAAAAAAAAAAAAAAACAATACGGTGTTATTTAATAATAGACCATGTACCTATACAGGAAGGAAGTAAAACGAAGAATAGCACTAGGAAGAAGTGATGCAAAATGATGTTGCATTGATGTTGAGATAAATTGAAAGAAGAGAGGAAGACTTGAAATGTCCTGACTAGAAGGGGTCAGAGAAACTACCGGAAGGTCGCTAGATGAGCTGTGAGTGGTAGTCACTAACAAATCAAATTGGAGAATATTTGTCACCATATATTTACCAAAAGTTGACTTTTTTTAAATTTTTTATTATCCCTAGTACACGTAATACAGGCCATGATAATCATGGTGGGTAGTTAGCGACTGCTTTTTACTGTAAGCGCACCACATGTATACACATGTGAAAAGCAGTTCAACTTTGCACTTACAAATATGCCAGAGCCCCGTTTGGTTACTTGCACTCGCTGGTGGGGTTGGACTTTTGCAAGAATCGGGGGGGGCCATTAGAGCATTTTTTTTTTTTAAACAGAAAAAAGTGTCCAATGCGGGAATCGAACCCGGGTTGTAGTGGTCGAAAACCAAACTGTTTAACCAGCCTTCCACCGACCCCCCAAAAGTTAACCTATACAGTAGAACCTTTTCTTCTATAATTCAGCCTATTTAATTTGGTTCAACTGACCTTTGTTCCGGCTTTAATTCAGACAAATATTCTGATTTGAATTGAGGAAGAGTTAGACAATATGAAATATAGTTATAGTACAGTATAGAATCTCTATCTAAAGGACAACACCTAGTTGTAGAGTCAAGGTGTCCTTTAGAGAGAGGTATCCTCTTAATGAGTGAACAGCAATTTGGTTTAAAAAAATGATAATTTTTTTTGGTAAAGAAAAACTGTTCTTTGTAGAGAGAGGTACCTGCTAGCGGCAGTGTCTTCTCATGGAGGTTCTACTGTAGATGTAATTGTATTGTCCAATTTCCTTTTCTTTGAATGTTCCTGGAGAATTGTGTACAAGATGTCTTTAATAAAAAGGCTCATTGTGTCCAAGATTTCTCAGAATATTACCAGAGTTTGGTGAAACTTTAGAAGTAATCTAATAATTCCACAAAATTTTAATACTTGTTTCAAGACTTGGAAAGCTCCACTGTTTCTTAGTTCCAGTAAAAATAACTTTATTGGGTTCCACTCAAAATAGAGAAACCCAGGTCTTCTTATTGACAATAATGTTTAGAGAAGGTAATTTGAGGAAAAGCCATTTGATAGCAGTAAGTAAGTAAATTATTCTACAAAATTTTTTGTTACTTTCTTAAAAATAAACTAACTGCTTACAGTCCTTACTGCAATCGGAAAATATTGGAAGCAGGACTGGCTCATCATTTGTCAGTTTAACTTAACACATACCGCTCTACTATTGTATTGGACTGTTCTCTACTTATATAGCCTGTATACTGTAGTGTGGAATTCTTGGTGGAGATATATAGGGAAACTTTGCATATAAGCCTCGAATATATAGAAATATAAATATAGTCCAACTTATTTTAATTCAAATCACTCCAAGATTGATAAAGCACAATTTGGATTATAGATTATAGCTACAAGAAAATAAGACCTAATTCAAATAAATTAATGACGTTTGTAACAGCGTTGTTATCATCATTAGACAGTTTCCGAAACGCTGTTGCCCAAATGTCACACACAATTTATTTGGATTAGGTCTAATTTTATTGTAACGAAAATCACTCCAAGGAATCAGAAATTACTGTTGAATTATAGTTGGTTAAAATGGTCATCAATTCATCACTAAGTTCACTGCTAGAAGACATTTTTTTGAAGATTTATACAAGGAGTTGTTGAATTAAAGACAGTTAAATTAAAGGTAGTAATTTGAAAGGCAAATGATTAGGATTTGAAAATTAATGAAATAATCAAATTAATGTAAGCATTTATTGTGGGCATTTTTCCATTGAAAAATTCCATTGCATGGCCTTTAATTGTGCATTCAACACCACTTTGGAAAAAAACCACTCCATGCCAAACTTAAAGTAAACATTACTTGGTAAAAATATTCTCTAGGTGAAATTATTCACTTCCCCCACAATATATAATAGGATAATGAGGTTTATGAAGAGCATTTTTTTTTTTCCATTGGAAAAGTTGCATAACCTACAAGTTGCATAACCTGCAAGTTGCATACCCTGCAAGATGTGATTGCACACCACTTTGGCCAAACCCACTCCAGGCCAAATTTTTCCACTTAGCCAGGTGACAACATGAGACCACCACTCATCATTTCTGTGGAGAGCCACTTTTCCATTGATACAGCCTTTATCTGTGGTCCAATCACCACTTGTGAGGTGACGTCAGGTGATTGGAGAGGTCTGTTATCAACTCGTCCAATCACAGTGATACAACTCGCTCACTTCACCGCTATAAATACAAGCAGCATCACCCATGTGCAAGATAACAGTCGATTGTTGACAACTCTCATTGTTGTCTCTGTTTCTTTTTTTTTTTCCATTGTTGATTTTTTTTGTTGTAGTCGCGTGGATAACTTATCACACTTGCTGCAGACAAGTTTACTTTTGGTGAAACCTTTTGTATCAAGGAAATAATTATTCTATAAATGCCCATGTGAATATTGTGGTAGTATCCCACTTAGAGTTTAGGGTAGTGATTTTACTTATCCCATATATGCCATGATAATCATGGTGGGTAGTAAGCGACTGCTTTTTACTGTAAGCGCACCACATGTCTATACATGTGAAAAGCAGTTCGACTTTACACTTACAAATGTGCTAGAGCCCCATTTGGTTACTTGCACTCACTGGGGGGGGTTGGACTTTTGCAAGAATCGGGGGCCATTGGAGCATTTTTTTTTTTTTTTTTTGAAAACAGAAAAAGTTTCCAATGCGGGAATCGAACCCAGGTCGTAGTGGTCGAAAACCAAACGGTTTAACCAGCCTTCCACCGACCCCCTAAAAAGGGTTGAATTATATTAGTCGAATGAATTTTAAAGATGGGAATTTGACAAATTTTTCTGAATTAAAGTTAGAGTTGATGAATTATTATATTATTAAAATTGTTTCAATCACCCCTAATTCTTGCAATAATCCAACCTCATCAGTGAGTGAAAGTAACCAAACTCTGGCACACTTGTAGGTGCAAAAGTTGAACGGCTTTCTACATGTTGTACACATGTGGTGCAATTTCAGTGAAAGCTGTTGCTAACTTACTGTTGACTTTGCTTAGAATTTTTAATGAAACTGATTCCAATAATTATTAATTAAACATTATATTTATTGATTTACAAGAGAGAGAACAAAATATAAAAGGGAAACTAATATTGAACAAAGGAACTTTTTTTTTTCTTTTCGGTTAGCGCCTATTTACCTGTGAGCTTACACACACTCTGTGGTAACACAATTAATTAATATATATATAACACTTACCCATCATGATTATCAAGGCCTGTACCACATGTATTAGAGATAATAATTTTGAAAAAAGTTTTGAATTATAGTCAGTTGGATTAAAGAGGTTGTACAGTAGAACCTCCATGAGAAGACACTCAGACTAGAGGACACCTCTCTACAAAGGACAGTTTTCATCATCAAAATTACAATTTATACTAATTGTCTTCTCTCCAGTAAGAGGATACCTCTCCCTAAATGACAGTTTAGCTCTACAATATGGTGTTGTCCTTCACAGAGATGTTCTACTGTACTGTCTTCTTCTTTCTTATCTCCACTCAATCATATTAGGGTATCAAGTTTGTAGAGCTTTAGACTTGACAACCATCATGACTGGGAGAAGTAGAATGCGTCTGCCTTTGTCATTAAGACTGGGAGCAAATGGCTGCCTCTGACAAGAGGAACAGACACCATGTGCAGCCGCTCCTAACATGGAGTACAAACGCTGCTCATCCTGTATACCTGGATTAGGAGCCCTAACAGGGTACTATCAGCCGGGCCAGCTGAGCCCAGGTTTTTTTAGTGAGCTTGTTACTGCTCCCCCTCCTCCTTTTTCATCCGGGCTTGGGACCGGCAAAGGCAGAGTTAAACTGTACTGTAAAAATCTTGGTTCCATGTTGGTGTTGTTCTAGCGAGGTTAACCTGTATTTGCATATTGGTTTTTGATGAATCCATGGCAAACTGAACAGTCGATCCATTGGTATACCCATAAAAGTTGCACAGCTGTCCACCCGCCATATACCACCTGCTATTTAGCTGTCACACCACTTATTTACATCCTTTTTCTACTCGATTGGTTTAAGCTACGTGTCATATCTCTATAGTACCTCTAGTATTTCACCTTTTTTTTTTTTGGGAAAACAATTTAAATCAAATTGAGCAAATTTAGTAAATTGTTTTTTTTTTTTTGCTTAGCAGTAAACATATTTTATTGAAAAAAAAAATCTTAAAAAAAAAAAAAAAGAATAAATTGTATTAAGGTACCATTTGAATTATAGATTGCAAGCAGGCAAGACAATATTCAAATACACTCATGGACAAAACTTAAGGAAGTGGAAAGTCTGTTGTCACCAGTTATCTGTTTTTTGAAGGAGACAGAAACAATTATGTTCACACTTGGTTATCTCATGTGTCTTTAATAAAGGTCACTGTGATATCTTTCAGAGTTATTGTCCCAATATACATGCTAAAAGGTGCAACTTCCTTAAGTTTCATCTCCATGAGTGTTAAGACATTTTTATACAAAATTTCTGTTACAGAGTTGATAGCATCTTCAGAAAAAAAGTAGATTTTTGGATTTGTATCCCTATTTTAAAAAAAAGTCACCTCTCCCTTCAAAATAAATGCAAAAATTTAGCACCATCTATTGTGACCATATATCTGCAAAATTCCCTTTTATATTTGGTCTTGTTATATTGGGTGTGAAAATTCTTATCTATATTTAAAATAGTGCTTTTCATCCTATTATATCTACACACACAAAAACCTTTATTAAGACACACAGGTCTTACAGAGGATTCTCCTTGGGGTTACAAGACGGAGAAACCTATGAAAGTGGAAAATATACAAAGGGGTAAAAATGGAGAAAGATTATATACACATGATAAATATATACAGATTATTATTTGAATAATCCTATGGAAAATAAGTTTTTTTTGGAAATATGGATGGGAGAAGTGGAGAGCGAAAAGAGGAAAGAAAACAGGTATTTACATATGGAACATACATATAATGGAACAAGTCAATTTAAGCTCTTCTGCTCACACAGCACAGGTGGACCATGGCTTTTTTCAAGAAATCTTTAAGAGATTTTCCAGGAAAATCCGAGTGTTCAGAGTTGTAATTTATCCTATTATATCTGGTGATGGTAAGAATGCTGTTACCGAAACGTTACACTTTATTTGGACACCTTATGTAACAATTATTACAGTATAATATGCTCCATGAGAGGATACTCACACTACAGGACACTTCTCTATAAAGGACAGTTGCCAAAGTTATCATTTTTCCTGCTTTGTAACTCTTTGGTAAGAGGACATCTCTCTAAAAAGGCCTCTTTGACTCTGTAAACTAGATATTGTTTATGGAGAGTTAGTTCTACTGTAAATACTTCTTTATAAAATACACCAGAGTGGCATTTTTCAAATAAATTTTACATATTTTTTATCACTTGGCTATACATATATCTTATTATTAGATAATAAAAAGGCATATATTGAATTGAAAAAAAAATATATATATATATATTTGCCAATATTTTGTTGGCTGAACGTCAAACCTTTATCAAGGCGTTACATTTTGTATAAACTTATGATAATAAACTTATGATTTGTATAAATTTATGATAAGACACAATTTGTGTGTATTATAGAAGATAAACACAAGGTAATAAGACCAAATCTAAATAAATTAATAATATGTGATGTTAACAGCATTGTTACCATCTTCAGACAAAAGTACTGAATGATTCAGTACTTTGTCTACTAGATTCAGTACCCCGTGGTATCAACACATTTACAGAAACGTCACACGCTATTTATTTATTTACATTTGGTCTTATTACCTTGTGTTTATAATAAACACAAATTGTGCCTTATCAATATATCTAAATGTGTGTGTATTTAGTCAGTTTGCCAGTATGATGTGCTGTGTGTAACAGAACAAGGACAGACTATGGGGAGAACAAGGAAAGGTTCAAGTATTCCTTTGTCCTGGTGTTTGTACAATGTGTGGTCAACACCATCTTTGCCAAGATCAGTGAGTATACATCCTCTCACACTCCCTCTTTTTTATACAAGAATCTCACGAGGCTCCATAATTGGAATAATCTCCCACACCTTTTTTTTTTTAATAAATAAATAACATTGGAAAAATAATACAAGAAAATAAGACCTAATCCAAATAATTTAATAGTGTGTGACGTTTTGGCAACAGCATTGTTACCATCATCAGACAAAAGAATAAATGGATAAATAGATTTATTCTTTTGTCTGATGATGGTGACATTTAGTCACACACTATTAAATTATTTGGATTAGGTCTTCTTGTATTATAATCTATAATCCAAATTGT
>CP092878.1:12904-28762 GCA_030710605.1 Cordylochernes scorpioides | reverse complement strand
CTAATAAATAAACAACATTTGAGAAGAATAAAGACAAAAATCTTGAAATTATTAACCTTTTGTAATTTTTATTGGCTCAATTTATTATTGTTTTAATATTTGGTCAAACATTTAATAGCTTTGTTTGATAATCTTATAAATAGTAAAAACCCGCCATTTAACCTTCATAATTTGAAACGATGATGATAATGCTGTCAAACAGAAGATAAAAGTACACGTCACATTAACACTTTAATAATTGAGTAAATTGCTTAAATGACCTTTTCATTTGTATATACTCTTAATATTATAACATTATATATTATTTGTCATTTAATAAAAAAAAGGTTACCCTTTAAATGAGATCAAATTAAAAAATAGATACTTACATTTTTTCCAAAACAATGCCGTAATAGAAATAACAAACAAAAATGCCGACGGCGAAAAAGGATAATTTTGTGAAAGAAGACATCGCGGTTTTATTTTTGACTTTGTCACTATTAATAGTAACAGTGTTTGAATGGCTATCTAATTGCATTGAAAAACGCTAGCCAAAAAGGACACGCCGCGTTTGAGACGTGGTTTTATATTTTTATTTTTTAAATGGACAAACGTTGCGCCCTCTTTTGAGGGAAGGTAAACTATAATGCTATAATTGTTTTATTTATATACCCTCAAATTATGATTTAAATTCATAAAAATAATATGGAAAATTATTATTACATTTTAGAAAATTATTCATTTGAATTTCATGATATCTTTTATAATTTTCAACGTTATATATTTTAAAGCGATTTCATTTTCATATCAAATGAAGTTGAAATAAAGATTAATAAAAACCCTTTGTTTCTTGTCTTTTTTGTTCTTTTGCAAATTTTGAAATGTATATTTTGTAACTAATATATTTAGTTAAAATAGGATCTTTTTGTGTTTCACTTATTTATTTTGTTTATTTAAAATGTTAATATACACAAACACTGAAAATGAACCTGAATTGCCTGAATTGCTTTAACAAAGGATATTAAAATATTTATTTTAATTGATAATTTTGTATTAGTTTTAGTAACTAATGGATGAAGGAATACTTTCTTATATAAAGGCCATGTTTTCTTCCCCATGAAATATGTTAATTAGCTGTTGTCGATCTAATTTGCCTATTCAGTGGTTGAGATTAAGATAGTGAATCCTAAATCATAAGTCAGAGCCAAAGGTAATCTCATTTTCAAAAATAGGTGTTTTTGTTTAGGTGTTGAGATTTATTATTATTAGTGCAATGGATCGCGATCCATCTCAACCTTGCTTTAATTAAATTATTTGAGACCATGGAGAAGGGAGGGGGGGGGTAACTCTAGTTTTGATAAACGTTATTAAGACTTTTTAAACTTCAAAAAGTATATGTATACATACATATTGTTATTTGATTCATTCCTTGTTGTAAAAAAAAATAGAGAGAGCGTTAAGAAATATCTTCTTCTTCTTCTTTCTTATCTCCACACTAGGTGAAGTAGAATGTGGCTGCCTTTGTCTTTAAGACTGGGAGCACTACTCAGTGGCAGGCCGACTTAGCTCCAAAATAAATGGCCGCCTCTGACATGAGGAACAGACACCATGTGCAGCCGCTCCTAACATGGAGAGTACAAACGCTGCTCATCCTGTATCCCTGGATTAGGAGCCCTTACAGGGTACTATCAGCCGGGCCAGCTGAGCCCAGGTTTTTTAGTGAGCTTGTTACTGCACCCCCTCCTCCTTTTTCATCTGGCTTGGGACTGGCAAGGGCGGAGTTGTTAACTTTAGAAATATTAACTTTTAAAAGTTACTAAGGAGAGGTACTATGAACAAATTACATTATAATTTGATATTCCTGCTGCCAGAACTTTAATGACGCCCTTGATTTCTTAATAATTATAAAAAGAGATATAACAACAACCTCTTTCAGACTTTTGTGGTGTAAATTTTGTCTAAAAATCCTCTCATCACAAAATGCTTCACCTAAACATTAATTTTAAAATTAAGGTAACATTAAATTATGATAATATAAAATGAGAATTATATGTAAGGGTAAATTATGTAGATGATTTTTTTTTGCCGGCAGGATATTGATTTATGAAGATAAAGGTTACCTCTCTCCCATCAGAATAGATGATAAAGTCAGACACCATCTATTGAGCTCAAACTAGCGGCCTCTGGTCGGTGACAAAGTCACAACACCAGCTTTGGCTACCCTCGTCAGTCTAGGGCTAATATTTTGAAACCATGATTTCTAGGTGAACGCTTCTCAATTTTCCAAAGCTAGTGTTGTTTCTAGTGTTATACATGGTATATAGTTAATTTTACCATAGGTGCACCACATTTATCTCGACTCATATTTAAAAGGGTATCGGAGCCCGTTTGGTTACTTGCACGCACTGTTGGGGTTTGAATTGAGCACAAGAATCCATAAATATTGAAGCAAGAAAAAAAAAGGTCAGATTCTGGTCGTGATTGTAGAAAACCACAGTGGGTACCTCTCTTCCACAAAATCAACAGAACGCTTCCTCCACTCTTAAAGATATAATATGACATTGAAAAAATTAGGAAAGGCAAACATCAGAATAACTCGGAAATACATTTAACACAACATAAAATTGCTGGAGGATGATATTCATGTACAAAAAGAAGCACCTCTCTATTTAATTATGTATTAGAAATATGTACCGTTCATCACCCAAGTAAAAAAAAAAGAACTTTCCTAGTCTTCTTCTTTCCTATCTCCACTCAACAACCATATCAGGTTATCAATGAGCCTGTAGAGCTTGAGATGGTGTCTGCTGGGGATGAGTAGAGCTCATCAGAAGAAATTTGACAACCATATTGAATGGGTGAAGTAGAATGTGTTTGCTATTGTCATTGAGACTGGGATCACCACTCAGTAGCAGGCCAACTTAGCTCAAATATGAAATGGCCGCCTCTGACATGAGGAACAGACACCATTTTTGCTGCTCCTAACATGGAGTACAAACATTCTGTATCCTTGAATCTGTTAAAATATGGGTTATTTTTAAAAGTTTTTAATATAATTGAAGAAGCCCGCTTTGGGCGCTATTGTTAAAATCGAGAAATTTTATAAATTTTTAGTATAATGGAAGAAGCCCCGCTTTGGGCGCTATTGTTAAAATATGGGTTATTTTAAAAAGTTTTTAATATAATAGAAGAAGCCCCGCTTTGGGCGCTATTGTTAAAATAAGTGTAATTTTATACTTTTAAGTTGTTATTTTCTTTAATATAACTATTTCCTGATCTCTACATGTCCAAATATTAGAGCGCCAGTGGCTGCAGAAAAGCAGACCACAAATTTATTCATCTATGGCACATGTAGAGACCTAAAGCTGTGCCGGCTAGCAATTAATGTTAAAAGGGAAATTAACCAATCAATTTTTTGGTTAGACAAATTTTTATTTAGACTAATAAAATCTTTCAATGTACATCACGCAGATATATATAAGATTTTAAAATATATATATAAAAAAAAACTAAATAAGGATAAAATGGAGGAGTTTTAATACTATATATATACTTTTTACAAAAGGCCTATCATGCCAAGTCCCAGATTAGCCCCAACCTACCTCGCACGGCCACCCATGTCCACGATTCCAAAAGGGGCAGGCTAAGGCCGCAGCCAGCGGCCTCCGCCCTCCACAACTCCAAGTCTTTTTTTTTTTTTTGCTTCTCAAGAAAAAAAAAATCAAATTTTTGTTAAGAAAAAAAAAAGTAAATCTTCCAATGTCAATATCAAAATGTAATTATCCCGCTTCCTTTTCCCAGTGTTGCTGAACTCACCCCCAAGGCTATCATCCCTCTTTTTCTATGAAAATAAAAAATTAAAAAAAGGCATCTTAAAAAAAAATGATAAAAATAAATTAAAGAATTAAAATTATTAAAGAAATATTCACAAAAAAAAATTAAAAATACAAAAATATTGAATTAAAAAATAATTTTAAAAATATAATTATTATTGATTCTGGGCATCTTGGGGTCAGCTTGGGAAAGGTTCAGGGCTCGTGGTGGAGCTGGTGTTCTGCATGAAGATGGTGGAGTCAGGTCAAGCACCATAGGTCGGTGGCTTGACTACAGGGAAGGGGTGTCTGAGTCCATCTTGGACTGGCTTGTGGTCAAGTCAGCCACCATCGGACATGTGGCTCGACCACCAGGAAGGGGTGTCTGAGTCCATCTCAGACTAGCTTGATGTTGGTGGGGCCAGGTCATCCACCACAGGTCAGGTGGCTTGACTACAGGAAGGGGATCTCAGTCTCTGGCTCAGTGCTGCCAAGGCTAAAGGTGGCTTCAGGCTCCATCTCGACACCTCGCAATCACCAGAGGTTTGTGGCTTAGATGGACATAGGTGGGATATGGTTAGGTTAGGTGGGGTTCTGGGTTACTTTGGCATATTATGGTCACGAGGTGTCCCAACAAATCAGGAGCCCTTACAGGGTACTATCAGCATGGCCAGCTGAACCCAGGTTGTTTAGCGAGCTTGTTACTGCTCCTCCTCCTTTTTCATCTTGGAAGTGGTAAAGGCTGAGTTCTTATATATGTGTCTTGTGTTGTAATGTTTATAGAGAGAGATTGAATAAAACCATCAGAAACACACACACAATATACACAATAAAGTTTATTTTCATCCAACAAGGTTTGAAACAATGGATCAGAAGGAATTGGCCAGGCATTGGTTGACCAGGCCCAGTAGATGTTTGTTCTCCAAGGCAGCAACCACCCGCTCTTTGTCAGCCAGCTGTTTGTTGACTGTTGACAACATATTTACATATTAGCTGAGGGAATAACATCATTGTAGGTTGGATTTTTGATCAACTTGTAATTCATCATCTCTTTTTTTAAAAAACAAAAAGGTTTATTATTCGATAAAATAATTTTCTCCCATAGAAGGGCATACTTGCCCGAAAGCTCGAGATATTTTTAAATAAAAAATATTTTTAAAAGAATCTTTTCCCTGGAGGCTTTATGTTTTTATTTTAATAAAAAGGTTTATTGTCTTGTCCCTTTGTTAATCATACAATACTTTGCTTATAAGTTTTCTATCTTTGAAAAATGGGCGACAGTGGTTCATATAAACGTCAGGACGAATACCTTTTTAAAAAGACTCGGGCGCGCATGCATTGAGATATTTTTTTAAATTAAAAAAATGCTTTATGGCATCCCAATTCTTGCAAAAGTACAACACCACCAGTGAGTGCATATAACAACAAACAGGGCTCTGGCAAACTTGTAAGTGTAAAATCGAACTGCTTTCTACATGTATAGACATGTGGTACACTTACTGTAAAAGCAGTCGCCTACTTCTACCCACCATGATTATCTTGAAATGTACCACGTGTACAAAGGGTAATAAAAAGGGTTGATGAGTATACAACTTGAATTTCTAGAGAGTATGTAAATATAAAATTATGCAACTTTTGTGACTTTTAAAAGACATACAGTAGAGCCTCCATCAGAGGACACTTGCGCTAGAGGATACCTCTCTACAAAGGACAGTTTTCATTTGCAAAATTACCATTTTTACTATTTAGCAACTCTCCGGTAAGAGGACACATCTCCCTAAAGGACACTTCGGCTCTGAAATTAGGTGTTGTCCTTTACTGGGAGGCTCTACTGTATTATTTATTCAAGAAATAATTAATAATTATTGAGAGGAATAAAAAAAGGGAATATTTATATTGTCCATATAATGAGACCAAAAGTTGCCAAAACAAAAATAAACAAGAACTGGAGGATCCCACCTAAGTACAGTTGGTACAGTGGAGTGAACCCAGGAGGAGCTCTGAACCTCAGACAGCATCAAACAATAAGATATAGAACAGGCCATCTCAAGCCATTGAAGATAGAAAATAATAACAAAATCTACCTCACTTGCCCAAAATGTAACTTGACACCTGCAGCTCCAAAACACACTTTTAGGCTTGCATTAGATGCACTAAACAGGACCTTTGGGAGAGGCCGCTGCTTATCATCAAAGAGCTCGAGGAGCATAAACTCATGGAATTCGTGTAATCTTTACACAAGGGGATAAGAAACAACAACAAAAAAAGGTGGAACTTGATTAGAAGGATGCAAACAACAACAACAACAGTAATTGACAACTTTCAATTCAACAATCACAGGTTGGTATAAACTTACTGGCATCTTCGCTGTTGTGGGATCCAGGGGTCAGGCAGAGGTCAATCTACACACACACCGTGTGGAACAGCCATGAATATCACACTGTGAACCAAGAAGAAACAGCATTTTTTTGGCAAGAAATATATAAACCTGGACACTTTATTTTTTCCGTTTATCATTACTCTTCACAATTCATTCTTTCATACTTCATTCCTAAGGGGTTAGAAATTTTCGTTATTTCTCCTTAAAATAAATTCCGATTTTTCGTTCAAAAGAAACATTTGCGGAATAATTTTGAAATTTAGTTCTACAATCATAAGCCACATTATATTGTATTATAATATATAAACCATCCATTTTCAACAGTCACAATTCCATATGGGTACATAAGGAGATTCTACATGGCAGGCGAAAGAAGCAGCACAAGTAAGGGACTGCCCTGTAGGGCGAAGTACAGTGTCGTGAGCCCCTAGTCGCTATGGTAACCGTGAACAGGGAACTCTAAAATGTGGCCGACTAACGAGGCAATGACACCCCCCCAATTCCATGGAGGGACAAGACACCACCATTCAAGGAGATATCTTCTTCTCCTTCTTCTTTCTTATCTCCACTCTCAATCATATTAGGGTATCAAGCTTGTAAAGCTTGAGACTTGGCTGGGTGAAGTAGAATGCATCTGTCCTTGTCATTAAGACTGGGAGCACTACTCAGTGGCAAGCCGACTTAGCTCCAAAAGAAATGGCCGCCTCTGACATGAGGAACAGATGCCATGTGCAGCTGCTCCTAACATGGAGTACAAACGCTGCTCATCCTGTATACCTGGATTAGGACCCCTTACAGGGTACTATCAGCCGGGCCAGCTGAGCTCAAGGAGATATAAGAAACAACAACAAAAACGGAGAAAATTTTCTTTAAATAACATTTGCCTCTACAACTTGGTGTGGTTGTTCTTTAGAGAGAGAGAAGTAGTTCTACTGTAGACTACAGTCTCTCACTGGAGGTCAATCTTGGGTGTTTACCTTGAAGCGAGGAGGCAGGGAGCGATTAAGTTTCTCCTGGATGGTGAGTCCGATGAGGGTGGCCTGGCTGCAGTGGGGGATGGTGGGTGTGAAGTACACCCTGACACTGTTCTTATCATCATCTACCTGTACAGCACACATACTCATTTACATACTCACATACTCATTTACATACTCACATACTCATTTACATACTCACATACTCATTTACATACACACATACTCATTTACATACTCACATACTCATTTACATATTCACATATTCATTTACATACTCACATACTCATTTACATACTTACATACTCATTTAAACACTCACATACTCATTTACATACTCACATACTCATTTACATACTCACATATTCATTTACATACTCACATACTCATTTAAACACTCACATACTCCTTTACATACTCACATACTCATTTACATACTCACACACTCATTTATATACTCACATACAGCACTTACAATTAGGATACTGGATTAAAAAAAGAAACACCAGGGTCTGATGTATTGGTGCTCCATCTGTTATATAAGAAATTGAAACTATTTTAAACACCTTTGATTCTTTTAAAAATTAAACACAATTATCTACTCCCCTCTTACTGCAATGATAAATAATGGGAGGGCCTGGCTCATCAGTGGTGAACCCTCCCATTAATTTATCATTGCAGTAAGGGGAGTAGATAATTGTGTTTTAAAAAAATAATCAAACATGTCTAAAATAGTTTCTTATGCTTGGGTCTGAGTAAGAGAATCAATGCTGAAAAGCTTGCCAATTTTTGAATAAAGAAACATATTGGCAATTTATCTTTTTTTTATTCTTTAATTACATATTTGCATTTACAGTCCTCATCCAACTTCTCTCTTTAATTCAACACCCGCAAGAAAGATAAGAATTTTCTATTTGAATTGAAGTCTGTGTTAAATTACAGTCGGTTAAAGTTAATTGGATGATTGTGATTCAAATGAAGAATTGAATTAAAGTGTCCTCTCATTGAGGTTGTTCTACCTTATTAACAATAACAAAAAGCTTTATTAAGACCTTTTAGTCTTCTACAGATTCTCCAAGTAGAAATGTAGGATACACGCAGGAAAAAAAGCAATAGTACCTTAATGATGATATGATCATGAAAAAAGTAAATGTTCTACTGTATTAGAGATGAAATCTCATGAGATTCTCATGGAGGTTCTACAAAGTAAAAACTCACTTCAATGAGAGATTCATCAACGACGTTGAGTTCCTCCAAAGTATGAGGATGTTCTGGGTCTTGGATGTCTCGGATCAAATCTGCACATAACTCGGTGTTATAAATTTGCATCAGCACTCATTTGCATATTTTCAGTATCTTATACAAATAATGGTGATATAATTAATATTGTCTTAAAGTCATATTGTGTTTGTACACTCAGGCATAACTTGGCTTATTCAGATAGTATCCAATAAAATTTACAGCACTTGGGGAAAAAAGAGGTCAAATTCTAACACGATAGTTTCATCATCAAGAGTAAGCATGTGGGTGTTACATATTCCTAGTACGCCATGATAATCATGGTGGGTAGTTAGAAACTACTTTTACTGGAAGTTGCACCACATGTCTACATATGTAGATAGGAGTTCAAATTTTTACACCTTTAAGTGACTTTCCAGGATGGTTGCAAGGTTTCCCCACTCTATGTACTACATCATAGACTGTATTGGCTTGATGAGCTCTACTCATCTTCAGCAGACATCATCAACAAGCTCTACAAGCTAGATACCCTGATATGATTGAGTGGAATTAAGAAAGGATAAGGCACAATTTGGATTATAGATTATAAACACAAGGTAATAAGACCAAACCCAAATAAATAAATAGTGTTTGACATTTTGGTAACAGCGTTGTTACCGAAACATCACACGCTATTTATTTATTTGGGTTTGGTCTTATTACCATGTGGAGATAAGAAAGAAGAAGGAAAACACAAGTGTGTCCCTGTGTAGTTACTTGCACTCACTGGTAAGGGTTTGACTTTTGTAAGAATCAGGGGCCACAAAAAGCATTTTTTTTTTTTTTGAGAAAAAATAAATAAAGTAATATAAGACCAGATCTAAATAAATAAATAGTGTGTGCCTTTTCAGTAGCGGCATTGTTGCCATGATCAGACAAAAGTACTGAATGAGAAAAATATATATATATCGCAGCAAGTTCTTAAATAGTTGGTACTGTTATCCATTTTAGTGCTTTGTCTGATGGTAACAATGTTTTTACCGAAATGTCACACACTATTTATTTATTTGGATTTGGTCTTATTACCTTGTGTTTCTAATCTATAATCCAAATTCTTTATGTCTGATGATGGTAACAACACTGTTACCGAAACATCACACACTATCATTCTTGGGATCCAATCCCTCACTTTTATCTAAGAATAATAGTGTGTGATGTTTCGGTAACTGTGTTGTTACCATCATCAGACATAAAGAATTTGGATTATAGATTAGAAACACAAGGTAATAAGACTAAATCCAAATAAATAAATAGTGTGTGATTTTTTTGGTAACAGTATTGTTACCATCAGACAAAGCACTGATGGTAACAACACAGTTACCGAAACATCACACACTATCATTCTCAGATAAAAAATGAGGGATTGGATCCTAAGTCTTGGTTGTTGACAATCCACTGACCCCATATAGAAATTTATAGGATACTGGAGAAAGTTGCAGGCTGAAATATGGATAGATACACTGGTCAAGGATGTCTCACTGTTGCCATTTGTGAAAGGTAAAACCATGAAAATGAAGGAGCAACTGGACATTCTGATGCGGTGTGAACTCCGAGACCTACCTTTCAGCAAGGGACCATATTAACAAACTGAAACTACAACTGATAAGGAACCATAGAGATAGTTTCCATCATTCTTGGTACCAAATAGAAAACCCCAAAAAACAGACCTTCCAACTAAACAGAACATATTGGTAATCTAGTCTATAAAGAGGGAGCCAAAAACTTCCCCATGTGCACTAGGTGCAAAAACGAAGAGGCCACTCCCCAACATATACTAAATTGTATTGGAAATTACAATTATTACAATTATTTTATTTCCAAAAAGCGCTATATCCCGCAAGGGATACTTGCGCCAAACAAGGAGAAAAGTTTATTTACATAAGTTATTTACATTATTCAACGCATGAAAACATTAGAGATCCAGATTTTGTAGAAATTTTAGAATGTATTTACAAAATGAATTGAACTTTAAATTTGATTTTTTATCGGAAATCAAATCGTTAAGTTCACAAACAACTAGTTCATTCTTAGTATTGGAAAGGACAAAGGATCCCTGTACAGAGAACCAAGAAGAGTTCTTGAACTTCTTTATGAGCACGACCTCCAAGATATTGTCTAATTTAGACTAAAAGGATAAATAAATTAAAAAAAAAAAACATGAAAATGGTGACATTGAAATGTCAGTACAGTAGAACTTCCACACAAGGACACCTCTCTACCTAGGAACAATTTATTTTGTCTGATGATGGTAACAACGCGCTTACCAAAACTTCACACTATTTATTTATTTGGATTTGGTCTTGTAGGAAGGTTGTTGATGTGCTGTGTTGGTGTGGCTTGTGGAAAGGCTGCTGATAAAATTATAATTAAAAATAATTTATTTAAAGCAAGAAATTATAAAGAGAAAAGAAACAACGGTTGAAATAACGGCCGCCGGCTTTAGCCTTGTTGTTTACCGCTGAGTAGCCCGATCAAGTGTCGGAAGAAGCCAGCCGCTAGAAAGTTCTGGATGACGCCCGCGCATGCGTAGCGAAGTGTTCTCCCAACACGTGCTCGCCAAGATTCTGCCCGTATGTGTTTTGAAGCTTTGTCCCAGTTCGCTGAAGCAAAGTGCGGTCGCCACAGTCTTATTTTCTTGTAGTTATAATCTATAATCCAAATTGTGCCTTATCAGTTTCCATCACCAATACAGTGGAACACTCCCACTAGAGGACACCTCTCTACCTAGGAACAGTTTCCATCACCGGACACTCGTGCTAGAAGACACCTCTCTAAAAAGGACAGTTTCCATCACCAATACATGAAAACCTCCATTAGAGGACACTCGTGCTAGAAGACACCTCTCTAAAAAGGACAGTTTCCATCACCAATACAGTGGAACAACCTCCACAAGAGGACACTCCCGCTAGAGGACACCTCTCTACCTAGGAACAGCTTCCATCACCAATACAGTAGAACAACCTCCACAAGAGGACACTCCCGCTAGAGGACACCTCTCTACCTAGGAACAGCTTCCATCACCAATACATGAAAACCTCCATTTGAGGACACTCGTGAGGGAAGACACCTCTCTAAAAAGGACAGTTTCCATCACCAATACAGTGGAACAACCTCCACAAGAGGACACTCCCGCTAGAGGACACCTCTCTACCTAGGAACAGTTTCCATCACCAATACAGTGGAACAACCTCCACAAGAGGACACTCCTGCTAGAGGACACCTCTCTACCTAGGAACAGCTTCCATCACCAATACATGAAACCTCCATTAGAGGACACTCGTGCTAGAAGACACCTCTCTAAAAAAGGACAGTTTCCATCACCAATACAGTAGAACAACCTCCACAAGAGGACACTCCCGCTAGAGGACACCTCTCTACCTAGGAACAGCTTCCATCACCAATACAGTGGAACACTCCCGCTAGAGGACACCTCTCTGCCTAGGAACAGCTTCCATCACCAATACATGAAAACCTCCATTAGAGGACACTCGTGCTAGAGGACACCTCTCTACCTAGGAACAGCTTCCATCACCAATACATGAAAACCTCCATTAGAGGACACTCGTGCTAGAAGACACCTCTCTAAAAAAGGACAGTTTCCATCACCAATACAGGAAAACCTCCATTAGAGGACACCCTCTACAAAGGACAGTTTTAATTTGCAAAATTACATCTTAAAAATTATTTAGCAACTCTCTGGTAAGAGAAAACACCTCCCTAAAGAACACTTTGGCTCTGCAATTAGATGTTTTCCTTTACAGGGAGGTAGCTCTACTGTATCAGTAAAATCTCACTACACAAGGTTGACTTGAGTGTTATTTGATAGAGTTAATGTTTATATTATGATGCACTAGCACGCCATCTGTTATCAAAATTCAAAACTATTTTAAACGCGTAAGATTCTTTTTGAAATTAAACAATTTCTACTGCCCTTACTGCAATGGAAAAATTAAAGGGAGGGCCTGGCTTAGAGTTAATGTCTATTACAGTTTCCCCGAGAGAATTATGAAGAGATGGAATTCCAAGATAAGATGTCCCGTTGTATTCTTTATTGTTTCCGGCTTCAAAGAGAAAGACAAAAATAAGCAGTTTTACATATTTACCAACCTAACAAGTCAAAGATATATTTACATAGTTTCCCTGGTTCATTGGTCAATGACAGATTTATCTACTTGTACTATCAGCTGGGTACCTATTTATATATTTTCTACCATTGGTTGGTTGCCTATATAATATGAGGGGTTTATTGTTCCACCTACCACCTTCAAACAGCCACCACCCTCCTAGGTATATTTACCCCTGTACAGAACCAAGTACAGTACATCTGATATACTGGATGTCTACCATTAGACATCAAGTCTCCGCCCAGATTGTTGGCGACTTTAGTACAGGTCTACAGGAATCCGAGTTACCCCAAGAGAAAGAAAGAGAGAGATGAAATAAACACAAGGTAATAAAACCAAATCCAAATAAATAAATAGTGTGTGACGTTTCTGTAACAGCGTTATTACCATCTTCAGATAAAGTACTGAATGAGAAATTTTACCACAGCATGGTTTGAATACTTACTGTTATCAAGTGTGTAAACAAGATAGCAGATAATAAGAAGCTGTGGTAAAATTTCTCATTCAGTATTTTTGTCTAAAGATGGTAACAACGCTGTTACCGAAATGTCACACACTATTTATTTATTTGGATTTGGTCTTATTACCTTGTGTTTATAATCTATAATCCAAATTGTGCCTTATCAGAGAGATTAAAGAGTTTTGCTGTCATTATTGAGCTAAAACTATTGAAGGAGAGCTGAATCCTATCTTCCAAGTAGAAATAAGAAAACTGTAATAAGATATGGTGACAGATAAGAGTTCAATTTGAAAAAAAAAATGGTGAGAAAATGCTTAGTTTTTTTTTTATTTTCAAACAAATATTAATTAAATACTTCGAGGTATTTTATATTGCACAGTCTAAATTTTCTTTTATTCAAAACCCCTCCCTAAGGGTTCAGTATTTTCGGTTGAATTAAAATCAGTGATCAATTATATTCAGTTAGACTAAAGTAAATATAATGAATGGATTTAAAAAAAACTATTTAAAATAAGAAAACTCTTTGACAAGTTGCTAAATAAAAGATTATAGATGTCTTTAATGAATATCAAATTTATGAAAACAACAAAAAAAAATTGTTATTATTGAATTTATTATCTTAAAATATCAATATGTCAAATATAAGTATTTGCATTTTTAACATTACATGGTCAGTAATTTGGTTATCAGACGATCTATAGAATGAGACGTGGAGGTAGTATAATTGTTATCAAAACGTCAAAAAAAGAAGAAAAAAATACTCATTCAGATTTGGTCTTGGTGCATCATGACAAATAATTGTATAAGTCGTACTCTAGTGAAACTAATATAATATTTTAAAATATATACCAAAAACTTCACGGGCATCAAATTTATCGGTGATAAATTCATTAGCTTCTTCGGCTGTAATGACTCTATCTTGCTTTTTCTTAAAAATAGTTGGATTTGCGTTATCGAGGCGCAAATTCATATTTATGTATAAATTTTATTATTTTTCTCTATATATATAACAAAAGAAAATTAATCTAATAAGCAATGGAGGATTTGTTTATAAAGAAAACAAAAATAAAACATATTATGGTCAATAAAATATAAATGCAGACTCTGTTTAAAAGTGTTTTGGAAATATAGATGCACAGATTTTTAAATTAAATTTTATTACAAGTTTTAATGAATAAAAAAATGAAAATAAATATATGTATTTATTTAAAATTGAGGCTTATTTTGGATTTCAATAAGATTATTTATTAATCCAATATTTCGATGGACCAACCGTCCATCTTTTACGAAGGTTTTTGTTATGAAGCACGCAGCAGGTCAAAAACCTTCGTAAAAGATGGACGATTGGTCCATCGAAATATTGGGTTAATAAATAATCTTATTGAAATCCAAAATAAGCCTCATTTTTAAATATATATATTATGGATTGCTCTATATTCAAAATATATGTATGTATATATGGAAATCGTTTATTTTATTATAATGAAAATATACATATTTGAAAAAAAAATCTATTTATCGAGAAAGTTGAAAAGAATTAACCATGTTCCAGTTATTCATAATTTGAACTAGTCTCAAGCTTTAAAAGCTTGATACCTTAATATGATTGAGTGGAGATAAGAAAGAAGAAGAGAAGGAGAAGATAATTTGAACTTCCTGCCAAATTCTTCTATATTTCTAGTCTACTCCACTAATATGTTACCTTTGATACTTATGAATATATATTTATAATTAATAATATATATTATTTGTTACTTATACATATTATATACATTTATTATATATACATTTTTATTTTGAAAATAGAGCTATCCATAAATAGATCTTTATTTTAAAAGGCATAGTGAGACAAGATAGTGGAGATTTCACACGCGCATGTTGTGTATTATTAATCATTGATTTTATTTATTCAGTTTTGAACATCATCCACGTTCTTATCAAACGATATTTCGAGAATAAATTGTTTTTGTTATTGTGTGTAAACAAATGTCATTAATTTAAATATAAAGACAACACATTTTGGCGAAGAGGATGTCGATTCTTAATTAAATATGTAAGTAAATTTTAAATATAAAATATTCAGAATTTTAATAAAGAAATATTTTTATAATGGCGAGTTTTGGCAAGCTTGCAAATTTTTATTTATCTAAGCCTGAAGAGTGGATTGCATATCTAGAAAGAATTTTTTTTCGTGGCAAATGCCAATATTATTGACTTTAATAGGTCCAGAAACTTTTTCTATGGCAAGATCATTGGCCGCACCTACACCTTTAAATGAAATTGATTATAGTAAATTGATCAAGCTATTACCTGGCTATTTCTGCCCTAAGGCAAAAGTAATTGTACAAATATATCATTTCAATAAACGAAATCAAGGCACAGAATATCTGCCTATGTGGCCGAACTAAGAAAATTAAGCGAAAACTGCGAATTTATAGATTTAGATGATCGCTTAAGAGATAGACTGGTGTGTGGCCTGAGAAATGAATATCTGGTTAAAAGACTATTGTCAAAAAAGATTTAACCTTTGAAAAAGCATCTACTGCTACTAAAAATATATTTCCTTGAAAGGGACCAGCATGGTCAATGTGTAATCTTGACCAAAGTCTGGAAGGCCAAATCCAGGGGTATACATTAGTCTTTGGTGGATCATGACTACAAAATAAACAGATTCTACAATTAGATACCATTCTCTCAATGTCCTTGTAGATATTAGGCCACCAACACAATCCTCGAGCTAATGTATTAGTTCCTACTATACCAACATGGGTGTCATGCAAGAGATTTAAGATGTCTCTTCTTAAATTTTCAGGAACTATCACTCTGCTATATATAATATTTATAATAAGAC
>CP092878.1:0-12804 GCA_030710605.1 Cordylochernes scorpioides | reverse complement strand
ACATGGCCCAACATATGTGTGTTTGATTTATAAAATTTGCTAATATAATTTACTTTTTAATTATTTATATCTTTAAAATTGATCTCTATTTATACAAACAACTAGTAGAAGAATATTTAACATAGAAATAATGGGTTTAAAATCCTCAATATTGGAAATGTTGACAATTCTGTTTATCTCTGCTTCAGAAATTTATACTTTTGAAATTAATGAGACACGAATAGAATTAAAGAAGAATGTGAGTTTAACAATGCTATAAACATTTTTTATTTTGTTTATTAAAAAGAACAACAAAGATGGGCCCAAATCAAGCTCATATTACTTAACCAAAAGATCATGTAAAAGCCTGAATACATCCTATAAGATTATTATTCCTGCTTATTTCAAAAATATAAATTTTCTGATTTAAAAAAATATTAAACTACAATCAAACCTTTTTAATTCACACCCCGAGGTATATTTGAATTTTAGCTTGAAATATACAAGGTAATAAGACCAAATAATCAGTACTTTTGTCTGAAGATGGTAACAACACTGTTACCGAAATGTCACACACTATTTATTTATTTGGATTTGGTCTTATTACCTTGTGTTTATAATCCAAATTGTACCATATCAGATTGAAATATAGTTAGGTTATATTGTCTTCTTCTTTCTCTCTCTTATTTCCACTCAAATCACACTAAGGTATCAAGCTTTTAAAGCTTGAGACTTTTGATGGTGTCTGCCGGGGAAGAGTAGAGCTCATCAATGGATGAGTCAATACAGTCAATAATGTGGTTTGGGGTTGCAGGTTGACACTTAGTACATAGTGGGAAAACCTTGTAACCATTCTGGAAAGTCATTGTCCGTAGATGACCAGACTCAAGTCTGGAAATCAAAGACTTGTTCTCTTGGGAGGACAGAATTGTCCCCCCTGCTCTGTACCAGTCATGTGCAGCGTTAGATTTTCATTCCTGGTTATATTGTATATAATTCTAATTCCAAAATATTGAAGTAAAAAGTTTTGATACACCATTTAAGTTTAAGTCTTAAAATGCTTTCATACCAATGAAATACAGTTCAATATTGCACATTAAGACGTTTATTTATATTTCCATATATTCTAGACTTCAATTCCCTAACACTTTCTGGTGATGAAAGTGGGAGAAACACGGTGTGCTAAACAAATCTTGGGGGATGGCCAGACGATATCTTAAATTAGATTGTTAGGTTACATCAGGTTAGTTTAGGTTGGGTTTTGGTGTTAGGTCAAGTTTTCATAAGGGAATAACACCAAATTTATATAAATAAATAATTTGTGACATTTCAGTAACAACATTGTTACTGAAATGTCACACTATTTATTTATTTGGATTTGGTTTTTATTTACAATGAGTTTCTAATCTATAATCCAAACTGTACCATTTCATCAAGAGTTTTTATGTTTCTCCATTTTTAAGATAACAAAAAGGCTTTAAATTATGAAAAAAGGCATCTCCTTATCGTGCAACTGAAAGTTGCTAATGGATTTATTCCAATAGATGGCGCAAACCATCAGCAACTTTCAGTTGCACGATAAGGAGATACCTTTTTTCATAATTTATGCACCTTATTCCAGTACAATATCACATTTGTACTATTTTTTTCAAAAAGGCTTTAAGTAAAAATTTTCTGTGGAAGTAAAAAAATTTGCCAGGGAAAACTGGTTTGACTGGTTAGAGAATTATAGGAGATTGGTGGGTTAAAAAACTGTGGCATTGGCCGACTTCTCTTGTACGTTCCTTATGTCTAAATGGAGCAGTCTGGGTCAGTTAGTTATGTGCCAAGATATCTTAAGTTTATTTCTTTCCTTCTGTACTCTCAATATAATCAATTACAGGTATAAAAGAAGCCCCATTTACAAATTTTAAAACTATTTTCTCTTGATACTAAACACAAGGTAATAAGACCAAATCCAAATAAATAAATAGCGTGTGACATTTCGGTAACAGCGTTGTTACCATCATCAGACAAAACTTCAGTACTTTTGTCGGAAGATGGTAACAACGCTGTTACAGAAATGTCACACATTATTTATTTATTTGGATTTGGTCTTATTACCTTGTGTTTATAATCTATAATCTAAATTGTACCTTATCAATTCTCTTGATACTGTTCACTCAACTCGAAAGAACCACAATACGGTGTGGGGGGTCGGTGGAAGGCTGGTTAAACCGTTTGGTTTCGACCACTACGACCCGGGTTCGATTCCCGCATTGGACACTTTTTATGTTTAAAAAAAAAAAATGCTCCAATGGCCCCCCGATTCTTGCAAAAGTCCAACCCCACCAGCGAGTGCAAGTAACCAAACGTGGCTCTGGCACATTTGTAAGTGCAAAGTCGAACTGCTTTTCACATGTGTAGACATGTGGTGTACTTACAGTAAAAAGCAGTCGCTAACTACCCACCATGATTATCATGGTCTGTACCACGTGTACTAGGGATAAGCAAAAAAAAAAAAATAATAATACGGTGTTATTTAATAATAGATCGTGTTCCTAGACAGGAAGGAAGTAAAATGAAGAATAGCACTAGGAAGGGATGCAAAATGACGTTGCATTGATGTTGAGATAAATTGAAAGAAGAAAGGAAGACTTGAAATGTCCTGACTAGAAGGAGGTCAAGAAAACTACCAGAAGGTCACTAGATGAGCTGAGCTGTGAGTGATGATCACTAACAGATAAAATTGAAGAATATTTATCCATATATTTACCAAAAGTTGACCTTTTTTTATTTTTTATTATCCCTAGTACATGTAATACAGGCCATGATAATCATGGTGGGTAGTTAGCGACTGCTTTTTACTGTAAGCGCACCACATATCTACACATGTGAAAAGCAGTTCGACTTTGCATATGTGCACGCTTACAAATGTGCCAGAGCCCCGTTTGGTTACTTGCACTCGCTGGTGGGGTTGGACTTTTGCAAGAATCGGGGGCCATTAGAGCATTTTTTTTTTCTTTTTTTTTTTAACAGAAAAAAGTCTCCAATGCGGGAATCAAACCCGGGTTGTAGTGGTCGAAAACCAAACGGTTTAACCAGCCTTCCACCGATCCCCCAAAAGTTAACTTGATGGACGTTAACCTATACAGTAGAACCTTTTCTTCTATAATTAAGCCTATTTAATTTGGTTCAACTGACCTTTGTTCCGGCTTTAATTCAGACAAATATTCTGATTTGAATTGAGGAAGAGTTGGGCAATATGAAATACTAGCCAAATGACCCGGGCAACGCCTGTGTTTTACCCGATTGAATGTTTTGATTCAAATACTATTTGTTACAATTATAAATTGGCGCTTTAAATAAATGCATATTTTAGTTAATAACTATAGCCTATGTGCTTTATCTGTCTATGTACTGTTGGCTTCCGTAGGCGTCTCTTACTGGGAAAAAGAAAGAGAGGATTCCATTTGATGAGGCACAATTTGGATTGTAGATTATAAACACAAGGTAATAAGACCAAATCCAAATAAATAAATAGTGTGTGACGTTTCGGTAACAACGCTGTTACCGAAACGTCACACACTATTTATTTATTTGGATTTGGTCTTATTACCTTGTGTTTAGGATTCCATTTGGTTATTAACTAATATATGCATTTATTTAAGGAGTGACCCGCTCCAACACAATAATTACATAAACGAAAAGGCGAGTGGGGGGGAGGAAGGTGGCGTGAGCGTAGCCAACCAATAGGAGGGCGCCATTCCAAAAAAAAAAAGCAAACAGTGACAGAGACAAAAACTGACTGATGATTAAGATATGAAGAATGACGCTCATAACTGTATATAGAATAGTTATAGTACAGTATAAAACCTCTGTATAAAGGACAACACCTAGTTGTAGAGTCAAGGTGTCCTTTAGAGAGAGGTATCCTCTTAACGAGCGAACAGCAATTTGGTTTTTTAAAAAAATGATAATTTTTTTTTGGTAAAGAAAAACTGTTCTTTGTAGAGAGAGGTGCCTGCAGTGTCTTCTCATGGAGGTTCTACTGTAGATGTAATTGTATTGTCCAATTTCCTCTTCTTTGAATGTTCCTGGAGAATTGTGTACAAGATGTCTATAATAAAAAGGCTCATTGTGTCCAAGATTACTCAGAATATTACCAGAGTTTGGTGAAACTTTAGATCTGATAATTCCACAGGCCAAAATTTTAATACTTGTTTCAAGACTTGGAAGGCTCCACTGTTTCTTAGTTCCAGTAAAAATAACTTTATTGGATTCCACTCAAAAAACCCAGGTCATCATATTGACAATAATGTTTAGAGAAGGTATTTGAGGAAAAGTCATTTGATAGCAGTAAGTAAGTAAATAGAATCAGGACCTCTACTGGTAGATGCAACTACCTACTAAATAAGTGGAACATGAGTCCAGACCAGAACTGCGACTGTGGACAAATACAAACAATGCACCATATCCTAAGGGACTGTCCTCGAAGATTCTTCCAGGGAACACTTGGGGATATCCACCGGTGCACAGAGGAGGCCCTGGAGTGGATTCGTCACCTCGACATTCCACTCTAGAGAAACTTGCCAACATTGTTGTATTGTGCTGTAAAAAACAATATCATACGCAATATATATAAGTAAGTAAATTATTCTACAAAATTTTTGTTTCTTTCTTAAAAATAAACTAACTGCTTACAGTCCTTACTGCAATGTAAAAATATTGGAAGCAGAACTGGCTCATCAATGGTGAACCTTCACAGCAGTTTTGCCAGTTTAAC
This sequence comes from Cordylochernes scorpioides, assembly GCA_030710605.1. Lineage (NCBI taxonomy): Eukaryota > Metazoa > Arthropoda > Arachnida > Pseudoscorpiones > Chernetidae > Cordylochernes > Cordylochernes scorpioides. The sequence goes on along the minus strand of CP092878.1, from coordinate 8,060 downwards.
TTAACACATACCACTCTACTATTGTATTGGATTGTTCTACTTATATAGCCGGTATACTGTAGTGTGGAATTCTTGGTGGAGATATATAGGGAAACTTTGCATATAAGCTTTGAAGATATAGAAATATAAATAACTTCTTTTAATTCAAATCACTCTAAGATTGATAAAGCACAATTTGGATAATAGATTATAGCTACAAGAAAATAAGACCTAATCCAAATAAATTAATGACGTTTGTAATAGCGTTGTTATCATCATTAGACAAAAGTTTCCGAAATGCTGTTGCCCAAATGTCACACACAATTTATTTGGATTAGGTCTAATTTTCTTGTAACGAAAATCACTCCAAGGAATCAGAAATTACTGTTGAATTATAGTTGGTTAAAATGGTCATCAATTCATCACTAAGTTCACTGCTAGAAGACATTTTTTTGAAGATTTATACAAGGAGTTGTTGAATTAAAGACAGTTAAATTAAAGGTAGTAATTTGAAAGGCAAATGATTAGGATTTGAAAATTTGGTCGAATTAATGTAAGCATTTATTGTGAGCTTTTTTCCATTGAAAAATTCCATTGCATGGCCTTTAATTGTGCATTCAACACCACTTTGGAAAAAAACCACTCCATGCCAAACTTACAGTAAACATTACTTGGTAAAAATATTCTCTAGGTGAAATTATTCACTTTCCCCCACAATATATAATAGGATAATGAGGTTTATGAAGAGCATTTTTTTCCCATTGGAAAAGTTGCATAACCAACAAGTTGCATAACCTGCAAGTTGCATACCCTGCAAGATGCGATTGCACACCACTTTGGCCAAACCCACTCCAGGCCAAATTTTTCCACTTAGCCAGGTGACAACATGAGACCACCACTCATCATTTCTGTGGAGAGCCACTTTTCCATTGATACAGTCTTTATCTGTGGTCCAATCACCACTTGTGAGGTGACGTCAGGTGATGGAGAGGTCTGTTATCAACTCGTCCAATCAGAGTGATACAACTCGCTCACTTCACCGCTATAAATACAAGCAGCATCACCCATGTGCAAGATAACAGTCGATTGTTGACAACTCTCATTGTTGTCTCTGTTTCTTTTTTTTTTTCCATTGTTGATTTTTTTTGTTTTAGTCGCGTGGATAACTTATCACACTTGCTGCAGACAAGTTTACTTTTGGTGAAACCTTTTGTATCAAGGAAATAATTATTTTATAAATGCCCAAGTGAATATTGTGGTAGTATCCCACTTGAGAGTTTAGGGTTGTGATGTTACTTATCCCAAATATGCCATGATAATCATGGTGGGTAGTAAGTGACTGCTTTTACTATAATTGCATCATAAGTCTACACATGTTTGCTTACTTGCACTCACTGGTTGTGTTGGACTTTTGCAAGAATCAGAGGGCAATTAATTTTTTTTTTTTTTTTTTCAGGAAAAGTTCCCAATGCAGGAATTGATCCTGGGGTCGTAGCTGTCGAAAATCAATGGTTTATACAACTCCTCAACCAACCTCCCTTTAGAATTTATTATTAGTAGCAATATATAGTGTCCAGTTCCTTTAATTCAAATTATCCCAGAAATTTTCTGTTGTTAAAGTCTGTGTTGTGAATTATAATCAGTTAAGAATATTATCAATTCATTGCAACACTTCACTGTTAACAAGTATTTTGTTGTCCACACTTAAGAAGGTGTTGAATTAAATGTATTATAATTATAGCCATTAAGCTGATTGGGATTTTGAAAAAAGGTTTGAATTATATAGTCGGATGAATTTTAAAGATGGAAATTTGACAAATTTTTCTGAATTGAAGTCAGAGTTGATGAATTATTATATTATTAAAATTGTTTCAATCACCCCTGATTCTTGCAATAATCCAACCTCATCAGTGATTGCAAGTAACCAAACTCTGGCATACTTGTAAGTACAAAAGTTGAACGGCTTTCTACATGTTGTACACATGTGGTGCACTTTCAGTAAAAGCTGTTACTAACTTACTGTTGACTTTGCTTAGAATTTTTAATGAAACTGATTCCAAGAATTATTAATTAAACATTATATTTATTGATTTACAAGAGAGAGAACAAAATATAAAAGGGAAACTAATATTGAACAAAGCAACTTTTTTCTGTTTCGGTTAGCGCCTATTTACCTGTGAGCTTACACACACTCTGTGGTAACAATTAATTAATATATATACAACACTTGCCCATCATGATTATCAAGGCCTGCACCACGTGTACTAGAGATATTAATTTTGAAAAAAGTGTTGAATTATAGTCAGTTGGATTAAAGAGGTTGTACAGTAGAACCTCCATGAGAAGACACTCAGACTAGAGGACACCTATCTCTACAAAGGACAGTTTTCATCATCAAAATTACAATTTTTACTAATTAGCGACTCTCCAGTAAGAGGATACCTCTCCCTTTAATAACAGTTTGGCTCTACAATATGGTGTTGTCCTTTACAGAGATGTTCTACTGTACTGTCTTCTTCTTCTTTCTTATCTCCACTCAATCATATTAGGGTATCAAGCTTGTAGAGCTTTAGACTTGACAACCATCATGACTGGGAGAAGTAGAATGCGTCTGCCTTTGTCATTAAGACTGGGAGCACTACTCAGTGGCAGGCCGACTTAGCTCCTAAAGAAATGGCCGCCTCTGACATGAGGAACAGACGCCATGTGCAGCCGCTCCTAACATGGAGTACAAACGCTGCTCATCCTGTATCCCTGGATTAGGAGCCCTTACAGGGTACTATCAGCCGGGCCAGCTGAGCCCAGGTTTTTTAGTGAGCTTGTTACTGCTCCCCCTCCTCCTTTTTCATCCGGGCTTGGGACCGGCAAAGGCAGAGTTAAACTGTACTGTAAAAATCTTGGTTCCATGTTGGTGTTGTTCTAGCGAGGTTAACCTGTATTTGCATATTGGTTTTTGATGAATCCATGGCAAACTGAACAGTCAATCCATTGGTATACCCATAAAAGTTGCACAGCTGTCCACCCGCCATATACCACCTGCTATTTAGCTGTCACACCACTTATTTACATCCTTTTTCTACTTGATTGGTTTGAGCTACGTGTCATATCTCTATAGTACCTCTAGTATTTCACTTTTTTTTTTTTTGGGAAAACATTTTAAATCCAATTGAGTAAATTTAGTACTTTTTTTTTTTTTTGCTTTTCAGTAAGCATATTTTATTTAAAAAAAAAAACAACTTTTAGGCACAATTTGGATTATAGATTATAAACACAAGGTAATAAGACCAATCCAAATAAATAAATAGTGTGTGATGTTTTGGTAACAGCGTTGTTCAGACAAAAGTACTAAATGAGAAATTTGAATTCTTGAATTCCGGGCTAATTGGCCTTTATGGTAAGGTCTTCTAGCCCCAAGAATGAGAAATTTTACCACAGCATGTTTTAAATAGTTACCGTTATCAAGTGTGTAAATAAGATAGCAGATAAGAAGAAGATAGTTTTCTGAGAAACACAGATAATTATTCTTAGAATTAAAAGTGGAAAAAAACCCACTTTATTAAGGTACCATTTGGATTATAAATTGCAAGTAGGCAAGACAATATTCAAATACACTCATGGACAAAACTTAAGGAAGGAGAAAGTCTGTTGTCACCAGTTATCTGTTTTTTTTTGAAGGAGACAGATGCAATTTTGTTTACACTTGGTATTCTCATGTGTCTTCAATAAAGGTCACTGTAATATAATTCAGAGTTATTGTCCCGATATACATGCTAAAAGGTACAACTTCCTTAAGTTTTGTCTCCATGAGTGTTATGTAATTTTTATACAAAAATTCTGTAACAGAGTTGATAGTATCTTCAGAAAAAAAGTAGATTTTTGGATTTGTATCCATATTAAAAAAAAAAAAGTCACCTCTCCCATCAAAATAAATGCAAAAATTTAGCCCCATCTATTGTGATAATATATCTGCAAAATTCCCTTTTATATTTGGTCTTGTTATATTGTGTGGGAAAATTCCTGTCTATATTTAAAATTGTGCTTTTTATCCTATTATATCTGGTGATGGTAACAATGCTGTTACTGAAATGTCACACTTTATTTATTTGGTCTTATTACCTTGTGTAACAATTATTACAGTAGAACATGCTCCATGAGAGGATACTCATACTACAGGACACCTCTCTATAAAGGACAGTTGCCAAAGTTATCATTTTTCCTGCTTTGTAACTCTCTGGTAAGATACATCTCTCTCTCTCTAAAAAGGCCCCTTTGACTCTGTAACTAGATATCCTTTACAGAGAGTTAGTTTTACTGTAAATACTTCTTTATAAAATACACCAGAGTGGTGTCTATCAAATAAATTTTGCACCTTTTTTATCAATTGAATATACATGTATCTTATTATGATAAGGCACAATTTGTGTATTATCAACATATATAGTCACGACCGTCTTTCCTCATCGCTGTCACGGATGCGCGCGCATCATCATTATGATCATTATCATTATCTAATGATAATAATAATAATTATTATTATATTATTATTATTTTATTATCAACATATATAGTCACGACCGTCTTTCCTCAATTCCTCATCGCTGTCACGGATGCGCGCGCATCATCATTATGATCATTATCATTATCTAATGATAATAATAATAATAATTATTAGTATATTATTATTATTATTAATATATATAGTCACGACCGTCTTTCCTCAATTCCTCATCGGCCGCTGTCACGGATGCGCGCGCATCATCATTATGATCATTATCTTCTATAGAAGCTTCTATCTTTATAATTATGTATATTTACAAAAAGTCAATTCGCTCGCGCCTCTAGCGGTGAAAATGAGGGGTAATACCAGCTGACCTAATGTACATGTAAAGTTTGGAGCGGGACGTTTCACAAGAGTGACATCCACGGCTCCAATTTATAATTGTAACAAATAGTATTTGAATAAAAACATTCAATCGGGTAAAACACGGGCGTTGCCCGGGTCATTCGGCTAGTAGATAATAAACACAAGGTAATAAGACCAAATCCAAATAAATAAATAGTGTATGAAGTTTCTGTAATAGAGTTGCTACCATCTTCAGACAAAAGTACTGAATCACAGTACTATTGTCTACTAGATTAAGTACCCTGTGGTAACAACACAGTTACTGAAACGTCACACGCTATTTATTTATTTAGATTTGGTCTTATTACCTTGTGTTTATAATCTATAACAAACACAAATTGTGCCTTATCAATACATCTTAATGTTTAAATAAAAAGGCATATATTGGATCAAAATATCATTTATTTTACCAATATTTCAGTTGGCTGAACGCCAACCTTTATCAAGGTGTTATAACATATTTAATGTGTGTCAACAACAAACTCAGGGCCACATAACACGCCACAAATAAATTTAAAATGTTATAGCACCTTGATAAAGGTTGGCGTTCAGCCAACCGAAATATTGGTAAAATAAATGATATTTTGATCCAATATATGTCTTAAATTGTTTAATATCAAAAATAATCTTACGCCTTTAAAATAGTTTTGAATTTTGATAACAGATGGCGCGCTAGTGCATCATATTATAAATGTTCTAATAAAAGAAACAATTTGATATTTGCGGAAGAGCGATTGCTCGAAGCATATTATATATTTATAAATGTATGTAATTCTACTGTCCTAAAAGCTTAAGTCCATAGTTCATCTAAAATACCCATTCAAAGAGTCTATTAACAGTATCACTATAAAAGGAAGTTCCAAAAATGCAATATAACAGCGGTATGGTAGATTAAACTGGCGAAACCGCTGAGAGGGTTCACCACTGATGAGCCAGGCCCTCTCATTAATTTTTCCATTGCAGTAAGGGCAGTAGAAATTGTTTAATATCAAAAAGAATCTTGCGCCTTTAAAATAGTTTTGAATTTTGATATGCCTTTTTAATTGAAGATTTATTTATGGATTGCTCTATTTTCAAAAATATCTAAATGTGTGTGTATTTAGTCAGTTAACCAGAATGTTGTGCTGTGTGTAACAGAACAAGGACAGACTATGGGGAGAACAAGGAAAGGTTCAAGTATTCCTTTGTCCTGGTGTTTGTACAATGTGTGGTCAACACCATCTTTGCCAAGATCAGTAAGTATATACCCTCTCACACTCCTCTTTTTTTATACAGGACTCTCACGAGGCTCCGTAATTGGAATGAGTACCCTCTCCCACACCTTCTTCTTTTTTTTAATAAATATATAATTAAAATTGAAAAAATAATACAAGAAAATAAGACCTAATCCAAATAATTTAATAGTGTGTGACGTTTTAGAAACAGCATTGTCATCATCATCAGACAAAAGAATAAATGGATAAATAGATTTATTCTTTTGTCTGATGATGGTGACAATGCTGTTACCAAAACATCGCACACTATTAATTTATTTGGATTAGGTCTTATTTTCTTGTAGCTATAATCTATAATCCAAATTGTGCTTTATCAGGAAAAAATGAATTTTTTTTACTGGCCATACTGTCTGTAAGCAAGCATGCCATTTCTTCAGTTTATCTCATTTTTGTTAAAAAGCTCTTAAACTGTGTGATTAGATAAACCTTCCCTATCAAAAATATTTTATTTGGCCATTCCTAAGTTGGACCAATGAACTTATTATGTCACAATTTGGATCATACATTAGAAACACAACCAAATAAATAAATAGTAGTGTGACGTTTCGGTAACGGTGTTGTTTTACCATCATCACAGACCAAAGTACTAATAAGAAAGATGAAAAATGTTTCTTATTCAGTACTGGATTGTCTGATGATGGTAACAATGCTGTTACAGAAACGTCACACACAATCTATTAAAAAAAAAGTTCTTCCCTGATCTATAATTTAGTAAAATAAATAATGCTTCTCCAAGGTCAAGTTTCATGTAATTGATGCAAGAAACTTAGCCCTGGAGGCATCTTCTTCTTCCTTCTTTCTTATCTCCACTCAATCATATTAAGGTATCAAGCTTGTAAAGCTTGTTGATGGTGTCTGCCGGTGAAGAGTAGAGCACATCAATGGATGAGTCAATACAGTCAATAATGTGTTTTGGGGATGTTGCAGGTTGAGAACCCCAAAACACCTTGGAGGCATTAATTATTTGATTACCTTACATAAATTATTTATTTCTATTTGGTTTCTTAACAGAGTTTTTACGATAAAGCACAATTTGGATTTTAGATACAAGAAAATAAGAGCTAATCAATAAATTAATAGTGTGTGACGTATTGGTAACAGTGTTGTTACCATCATCTGACAAAAGAAAAATTTGGATATTAGATTAAAAATTCAGTACATTTTGTCTGATGATGGTAACAGCACTGTTACCGAAACGTCACATACTATTAATTTCCATAGAAAATACAGGGTATATTCCAAACCAATCCAATACAAAAGTAGAGCGGTCTAGAGATCAATTTGGCGAAACCGCTGAGAGGGTTCACTACTGATGAGCCAAGCCCTCTCATTCAATAACTCATATCATTGCAGTAAGGTCTGTAGAGATGATATTTAAAAGAAACGCATTGCCAGTAAATTTATTTGTGTAAAATTTTAACGATAGATGGCAATTAAATTTAATTTACTAATATACTATTATAATTTATTTGGATTAGGTTTTATTACCTTATAGCTTGTGTTTTATGAAAGGTATATAGAAGGGGGCTGGGATTGTCGGAGAGAGTATTGTAACATTGTTGATGTGCAGTGCTACATACGCTTCTCAAGCAGGGGGTAGACCATACGCGGCACATGTATTACGCCAGTGCCGCATTCTCCTACCTAGGAGCCATGGTATCCAGTAACATGGCACTGCAGCATGTCAACTTCCCCACACAGGTACCGTAGGAGCCTTCCTTCCCAACATCCTTCTCTTTCTTCCTTCAAACACATATACCTGTCCTCAGGTATCCTTGGTCTTTCTTGTTGATTAGCAATGATAATAACTACAAGGTAATAAGAGACACCAAATCCAAATAAATAAAAAGTGTGTGACATATCGGTAACAGCATTGTAACCATCATCAGACAAAAGTACTGAAT